>JAUKPP010086458.1:0-16017 GCA_032273245.1 Phyllaplysia taylori
GGAACTGTAACTGGTACTTAGGTTTGGGTTTGGAATTGGGGAGTCCAAGGGGATTTGGGTTTGGAACTGGGGAGTACTGATTTTCGGCCAACTTGCCCACCACTACCCTTTGCCTTAGTCAGTCTTTAGAGTGTTTCTATCTTATTTGCACAATCATTTAGAGTGCACTGCAATTTACTCATGTACTATGTCTTAGCAGGTTTTTTTTCTGCTTGATTTTTCCCTCTCAGCCTGGGTTGGCCCTGACAGGCAGGGTCAAAGTCGCCCATCTCTTAAATTAGTGGTTTTCAAAGTGGGCGCTACCGCCCCCAGGGGGGCGGTGGCGATCTTTTGGGGGGCGCAGTGGAGAAATTGGGCAGTTGGGGGGCGTTAGGGGGGCGCTGTGAAATTTTCAAGAAACGCACAAAAAAAAAAGGAAATGGTGAAGGGAAAGAAAACATGTAATAAAAAACAAACAAACCGTAAACTGATAACGACAGTTAAATAAATGGTTTAGCGTATGCATTGTGTAAAATGCTACTTACTACTAAGAACTTTCTTTCCGAGACAAGGAACAAGATATTGTTTAACTGGACATTCCAGACTGGGCACTGAACCCACTCAACACTGAAGCAATATATATATATAGAAACTTCCCAGTAGCAATTGGAGAAGAGTATATGACAGGGAAAAGTGACTTTGAAATCAAACCGTTGTTCAAGAAGTCGTACAAGTCATTCTGGTTGAGAGCTGTTGTGCAGGACAAACATCACTCCATTTGGAAAAGATCAAGTTATTGTTCATCGTTTTTCCCGCCTCCTATCTAATAGAAAGGGGGTTCAGTGTTGCATACACCTTATACAATCTATAGTGTTGCTGACGAAGCAGAGGAACAAACTAGGGATCACAGAGAATGGCGATTTGCGTCTGCTGCTGACCAGTCTAAAAGCTAATGTTGATAAATTGGTTTCGTCTCACCAGGTCTTTCCTTCCCATTAGGGCAGTGCCAGTGACTCATTACATAGGCCTATGCTCAGGTGCAAAAGTAACTTGACACTTTGTTTTCAGCCTGTATCTTTGCTGCCTGCGTGAGCTACAGCAAAAAAAAATTATATTCAAGGAAAGAAAAATTTTCTGGCTACATATCTCAAATATCTGCCAATTTTCATTGCAATCCGTTCAAATTCGTTGGAGTTACAAGAGTTTTTTTTTACCAAAACAATTGAATTTTGCTTCGGAAAACATTAATCGAGGATTAAAAAATCGCTAAGTATGAAGCTCTTTGTAGGCTACAATACCAAATTACTGCAGCTTGTCTGAATCTTTGATTTTTCTCCTTTTGTTGGCGCGTTTCTTTTGTAAACACTCAAACCTAGTGCTTTAACCGAAGGAAATCAAAGAGATCAGCTATTCAATGGAATTCAACTACCCTGGAATGACCTAACTCCAGCAGATATTGATACCTTAAAAAAGTTTATGAGGAGGTGCATGCACGCGGTTGTTGAGAGTCTTTGTGGATACATCCCTTACTAAATCAGTGCGTTTTTTTTGCTCTTTGTGATGTTTCCGACGCAAACATTTCGACTTGTTTTTGTAAAACTCTTGTAAATCTTATAAATGTGAAAGGATTGCAATGAAAATTGGCAGACTTCTAGCCAGAAAATTTTTCTTTCTTAAAATATAAGATATAGGCAAGTGTCAAGTTACCTTTGCACATGAGTATATATGCTTACTCCTTAGTGTTAATAGAGTTTGTTGTGCGCCTGTGCTCGAGCTGCTGCTGATTGGTTTGGTTACCAGTTTTACGTCCCCTGCAACACTGTAAGGTCATTTAAGAGACGGGCTACTTCTACCCTGCCTCTCAGGGCAAACCCGGGCTGAGAGGGAAAAAATCCCAGCAGAAACCCCCCCCCCCAGATTGTCCGCGATCGGGGATCGAACCGGGGTCTTCCGCATGCAAGGCGAAGAGCCTAACCATTACACCACAGCGACGGTGCTGCTGCTGAAACTGAGGATGATGATGATGATTTCGATGATAGTGATGATTACAGATAGAGATCCATGCATACATTTTTTTTTCTTAGGCTAAAGCACCTGCTGGTGCCTCTATAAATAACCCACTCCATACTACTACTTGTGGTTTCTCATGTTTGAACAACTTAATAATGTATCTTTATTTTCTGCAATGGAGATATAATTTGACATACAAATCACAGGCCACCTTATTGCAGCACGTTGATGGGAGAAAACGTTTCATAAAGATAATAATGATGTATTTGTGTTTTGCTTCTGTATATGTGATAATAATACATACATAACTTTTATTGGTTGTTTAATACGGAGGACATTTATGTGCATAAAATGACATTTTGTTATCAA
This sequence comes from Phyllaplysia taylori, assembly GCA_032273245.1. Taxonomy (NCBI): domain Eukaryota; kingdom Metazoa; phylum Mollusca; class Gastropoda; order Aplysiida; family Aplysiidae; genus Phyllaplysia; species Phyllaplysia taylori. The sequence goes on from JAUKPP010086458.1 coordinate 2,359, forward strand.
TGCCCTTGCAAAATATTGATGAAAAACATTGCTTTATTATCTCTCGTACACACATAATTTAAGATTCTATAAAGATGGTGATTTGGGACCCAACTAATGTATCTACATGTATTCAGAAACAAATATTTAGGATCTAGGCCCGTTGTTTTGTATCCTGCTGTTTGAGCTCTCTCTTTGTTTGTGATTGTTAATATGCATGTCACTATGTCAGAATGATGGTTGGGGTGGAGTAGGGGGGGGGGGGGGTGCTGGGACTCGGCTGGGTGAAAAAGGGGGCAGTGGGCGAAAAAAGTTTGAAAACCACTGTCTTAAATGACCTTACAGTGTTGCAGGGGACATAAAACTGGTAACGAAACCAAAACCTCTAAAGTGTTACCAGCATTGCTACCTCTTAACTTATATATAGCCTCTAAGTTCTTGATGACAAAATGTCGAAATCAGAAATAATTTTTGCCTAACAGCTGACAGATAGGTCTCGATTGCTTTTTCAAATGATTAACATAATTACTGACATATTTTCTCTTTACATTTGCAGATCGTAATATCAATACATCAAAGAGAGGATGTAACACAAAGACATGAGGAATATGACTTACAGTAAATTGTGAATCATGCTGTCCCTCTAGGTGCTGAAAGAGCAATGCGCTCGAGGTTTGTATATATAAGTGTATCAATAGTAAGAGAAATAATGGCCAGTATTATATTAGTAACAAGTTTATAATATGTAGCTTGTGAAATTCATGTGCTTGTAAAGATTTCATTGATTTTTCTAAATCTATCAGGCATAGACTTCTTCACAATCAATTTTATGGTCGTTTTAAAAAATATACATAATGTTGCATGACTAGAACTGGTGCCTGTGGTGTAATAGTGGCAGCACTTTGCACATCTTTCTGCTGGGGTTCGGTTTGCCCATATACAATGTTTCCATTTTTCAACATTTGATGTTCATTACAATACTTTTTATATTCTTTCAAGGTGTAGAAAACTTCATTTTTAAAAATTCGTGTCGTCTGCCAAGCATGGAACCAATATTGCCACTTAAAATTTTCGACTCAACATGGAAAGAGTGTTATAATGCTTCTTATTAAAGGTATAATTAGATGCAAACTAATGTAAATATATTTTTGTAAAGGAATAGTTTTTTACGAGGTGAAATTAGATTACATCTCAAGCAATGCACATACTGTAGAGTGCTGATAGTTTGACAACGCCCATCCCTGACAAAACTGTCGGATTATTGCGTTGGTTGCATTATTGGATCTGCTGTTATGGTGACCTGTATAGTTTAACTGACCATAAATAGTACTGGGTGAGCCACAAATTCGATAAGCCATGTCTGATTATCAAACAGTTCTTTTCCACTATATTCAAAGTTTGGGCCCTCCTTCCCTATGTCAGTCGGAACATAAAATAGAGGGGAGGGGATTTAGTTTCCTCCCAGCACTGCGGTATGAACGAGTTTGTCAGATCATTGGCGCTCAACTGTACTTGTCAAAGAAAGAAAACAAAGTTTACACATTAACTTTCTTGTCCAACACTAGTATATTAGGGCATTTCTGCCTGGATAAATGCATGAATGTTTTACCGAGTTCTTGTTGCTGTTGGTAAAATTGCAAGTTGAATAATTGTATATATATGTGCTGTCTGCAGTCACCTGGTGGGATCTTGCTTGCTGAAAAGACTGTCATGGAAGGCAGGAAATGTAAGTAGATTGTGGTCAAACAATAATTTGTTCAAACTGAGAAATTATAATAAGATGCGACACCTATTTTACAACTATTTTATAAAATTGTAGGGATATAGATCTTGATAGATTCACCTGCATTTCAAAATGAATTTTTTACCCGCTTTTGATGCACTATCTATTATTTTCAAGGAAGAGTTGTTGCTTTTGAGCTCGCAGGTATATTCATGACTTTGAGTGTCAGCTTTGTCTTATGGTTTCACACCTCTTGAACCAGCATCTCTGTTGTAGTGGTTAGGCTCTTCATCTATCATGCGGAACACTCGAAATTAAATCTCATGTGCGGATATTTGCGTTTTTTTTCCCAGCAATTTGCAGGGCTTCGTCCCTCTCAGCCCAGGTTGGCCTTGACAGGCAAGGTCAAAGTAGCCATTATTTTAAATGACTTCAAAGTGTTGCAAGGGAGGTAAAAATGGAAAGCAAACAAAACGAAACGCCTTTTGTAGCAGTCAGACTAATCTGAAGTGTGGGTCTCCTGATTCAACATCTATGTGTTTCTGTGGGAGGTTTCGAAGCTTCTTCCTGTCCATCGTGTCTACAGCCCATCTGACAGCTAAAGCAGCAAAAAGCTGGCGCCTCAATTACAATAAGTAGTTTTTCCAGACAACAATAACAGCAGTCCATCTCAAACCAAAATCTGTGTAACATTTTGAAGGGTGTTGATTCACATTGAAAGGTAAACTGATAAGTTTGATTTTGTATTTGTCCTCAGCCTCATGTAGACGTGCTGTCAGCAAATGTGAGTCGCACAATAATAATTAAGAGCCTTTTCTCCATCAATATCTTAAGATTATGTTAGTCATGACTTTCATAGTGGTTTACTTCCCTATCTGCCGACTTGTTCCCGTCTCTGGTATAAGTTTTTACATTAAGCGGGTTACAATTATTACTTATGTTTTTATTATTTATGGGAAATGAGGACGCATATTCAAATGAATTTAACTTAAACACTGATTGTGGTCTCAAGAAAAAGGCCATAGTAGATGTGATAGCAATTATTTAAATGTTTTTAATTACAGTACTTGTGAGATGATGGGACGAATTTGGTTATTTTCAGCTCGGAAGTACAGGGCTCCCAAACTGACACGAGTGGAAAAACTCACCCAAGGACTTCTTGAGCATCAAGATGATGTGAAAGCTCGCTTCATGATAAAAGAAGATGGCGAGAAAGGGCGAGGTGTCTTTCTCCGTGTCCCAGTCCTGAAAAAGGACTCTTTTGTCCTTGAGTATGAGGGAGAAATTATCAGCCGCAGGGAAGCGCGGAGAAGGGAGCAGATGTACTCTCAGAACGATGAAGGCTGTTTCATCATGGATTTTATTTTCAAGGTTTGATTCTAGAGGCTGTTTTATGAAATATTGTTTGATTCTAAATTGAAATAGTTGAAAGACTTACGATTATTTCCATTCCGTCCGGAGACAAACTCTATATATGTGTCTGATGATCACTTTGTGACAGATTTTTCCCCCTTGTTTTTGTACCATGTGAAAATGATGCTAATCTCATAGACACAAATGTGCCTTGTGGAGGGGGGGTGGGGGGAGGATTGTTCATGAAAACTCTTTTTGTGGGCTTATGTCTTGGTCGTATAATTACATTTTTTTTCTTAACTTCCTAATTATTTCCTACATTTAAAACAACTTCCGTTTAGCAGTGATTAAAACCAAAAGACGCATGTCCTGTCTAGTAAGTTTGAAACCTTTGTTTAGTAAATTTTATCATTTTAAAGCAGGGCAGCACTTGTGGAATCATGTTGGAAATTTTGAATTTATATGTTATCAGGGACACTGATTTTTAATGGTCTGGACCGCAACTTGACTGTTCATTGTTTTGCCTTTTTTGAGAAGTTCCATCTTTGACTATGGATTTGCCAAGAGTCAGATGTAAGAGATTTCAATTTGTTTACTTACCTCCTCACAAGAACTGAAATTGATTGCATTAGTATAAAAAAAAAGATACTGTGTTCAACTTCTCTTCTCATCTTGAAAATGTATATTCATAACTTTTTTTTCAGGATAAAAGATGGTCTATCGACGGAACAAGAGAATTTGGCTCCATTTCTCGTCTGCTGAACCACTCCAAAAATCCCAACATTCAGTTCCACTCACCCATCATAGTTGATCTCAATGGTGCTCAACCACCTCGCATTGCTGCCTACGCCTTACGTGACATCTTCAAGGGAGAAGAGATAGTTTTTGATTATGGAGTGAACAACAAAAACTTCTCCTGGCTGAAGAATAGAGAGGTAAAGAGTCATAGTTAACTCATAGAATCAAAATGAATTGTTTTTCACTGTGCCAATTTCTTATTCTTAGGACCCGGTTGGTTAATTAGTAGTAGTAGGGAGTGGGTTATTTATAGAGGCGACAGCCTCAGCTGTTTTAGCCTCTTCTTGTTTTGGTTTTTACTTAAGCACTCAATCAGGCTTAAGTTTCCCTGAGGGTTGCCATTCGCTTCGCTGTCACGTAGTGAGTAGGATACCAGGCAGCTGTAGATTTTAGTAATGTTTGTCTGTAGGAAGAGACAGAACTCATGTGGTTATTGTTGTTTTATCATGGTTCACTTGGTAATTACAAAACAAGTTGCTGTTTAACCTGTTTGAGGTGAAAAGGAAATTTCCCAGAGTAGGTTCAACATGCAAATTACTGTGAGTGATGGTCTCAGTACTGGAGGGAGGATCAATATATAGAGGTTGTCTGGACTGAACACTCAGTCAAAAGAGACATTTTAGACTATAGCTGTATAAAAGTGCTTTTGAGGATTTGGTAATCTGAGTGGTTTTGTTTACTTGCTTCTTAGAGTGGCTTACTTGACTTAATCCTCTTTCCTCCTTTTGGAGCATAGTGCCACAACAGTTGCCTTCCATTTTTCACGGTCCTTGGGGATCTTCTTGATGGTTTCCTAGGACAGGTTTGTAGTCTTGATCTCTTCAATCACGCTACGTCTCCAGGTCTTTTTTGGTCTGCCTCTCTTCCTCTTTCCCTTGGGATTCCACTCTAAAGAGTGTCTGGTGATGTTGGACTGTTCCTTACGTAGTGTGTGTCCAATCCATCTCCACTTCCTTCTCCTGATGTCAAGAGCGATTGGCTGTTGGTTGGTCCTTTTCCAGAGGTCGACATTAGCTACTGCTTTTTAGAATAAGTTGCCTGTTACCAAAAGTGTTAAATTTCACTTTAATGTTGCTATTTTCAGATTCCTTAACAAATTTCCTTCAATTTGGTACCACACTCAAGAGGTTTTATCACAAATACCATGACGCTATCTTCGATCCAAAAATGTCCCATTACCTTTGATGCTCAGTATATTACATCAGGATTACTTTCTTGTGGGATTGCACCATACTTTCATGTACCACGGTCATGGTATAATTAGTTTTCTGTTGCATTTCTTTTCCTCAGAATGGCTATACTTTGGATTCAGGTTCTAGTGATGATGATGAGCAAGGGTTTCACATCTTTGGGCCAAGCACCTCTTCACCCCCAAAGCAGTTACAGAGTCCATCTCTCAGGCTGCAGTCCAGAAGCCCTTCTCAACATTTCTCGCCTTATGATTCTCCGACAGAGTGGCCTCCACCACAGAGTCCGAATCTACCTGATTATGACATGCGACCAAAGCAGTACTCTCCAAATCCCGGTGGAAGCCGCACAGCGAGACAAGCGGTTAGACCTTTTCCCGGTGGAGAGTTTAAATTGAAACTTGCCTGTCTGTGTGATACTGGCAAGAAAAAGTCTTATGTTTCTGCATTTGAAAGTGTTGGTCAGCCACAGACAATAATGAGGGTTAAAGAAGATCGTAGTAAAATGGAACAGCAAAGGTCAGAGGATGAAAACAGTGTCATTAGCTTATCCTCCAGTGATGAAAGTAGCAAAGCTTCTCAGCCCTTGTCTGTTACAGAAAGTATCCCTGTAGATATCCCAGTGATTAGCAGTGTAAGCAAAGTGCTTCAGTGGCAAGAATGTAATCAACCTAGCAGCAGCCAGCATTCAGAGATGCCGAGTGAAGACAGTATAATCATTTCAGATGTTAGGAGTCTGAGTGACCCAAGGCACGAAACCCCAGTGGCGCCCTCACAGCAAATTACTCATGTAAAAAGTTCAGTTAGGAATTCTCCGTCCATATCGCAGCAACAAACAAATCAGCAGCCATGTTTTTCACGGTCATCCAATCGGTATGCACATAATGAAGCTAGTGACAATTTATCTAAGAGTGTTTTTAGTGAGGTTATAGGAATAAACGACTCGTCCTCTGATACCAGTGGTTCCAGCCTGCCTAGTCTAAGGGAGCTCTTGAACTCTGGGAAGAAGCCTCAGAATGTGGAAGAGAGAAAGCCAGAGAGAGTGGACGGTGGGCAAAGGAACCCTCAGGGTCTTGACTTTGTTGGAAAGCCACAGACTGCGGACTCGGGTCACTCAGGGAGGGTACAGCAGAATGTGGGCAGTGTTGTAAGAAATCCAGGAAATGTAGATTCTGTTGTAAGAAAAGCTCAAAACCGAAACAGCCCAGCAATCAGGCAGCAAAATCTTTCCTCTCCAGCTGCCGACCATGGTTCAAACAGAAGGCAACCTGCCAACATTCCGGCCACAGGGACCTCAGCTGTAGACTGTGTTACCAACAGAAAGCAGCTGGCCAACGCTAGACCACAGAATGTTAACTCTCCTGCAAATTGGCACGGCACAGTCCCCAGCGGAGCTGTGAATTGGGCAAATGTCACGCAGGACACGAACAAGCTTCAGAGCGACGACTGTGTTGTTGTGTTGTCGGATGATGAATGTGAAGAAGTAAATATGCCAAATAACAAAGATGGGTCATCCAGATCTGCTAAAAGAACTGACAGAAGTTCGTCACCAGATTGTGAAATTGTGCAAGCATTGCCTCCATCAAAGTTAATCCCCAAAGCATCCAGCTCTCGAGTGGGTCGGCCACAGCTTTCAGATCATCACTCGGTACCAGACGCTCCACTCACTACCCCTCGGAGACTTCCAGGTGACAGTTTGCCATCTCGGCCTGTTGGATTTACGCCCCCAACCTCTCAACCTCAGGTAGCGGTCATCAAACCATTTGTCAGCCCGGCGCAGACAGAGAGTGATGGTGTCGTGTCAGAGGGCAGCAGAGGCTCTGGGGAGTCAAGTTCAGTGACTGAGCAGAAGTCACAAGAAGAGGTAATGTTTCCATCTCACTGTCTAGTCAATATTAAATTGTACCTTTCCCGCCCACCAAATCCCACTGATGGTACTGGCGCTGTGGTGTAATGGTTAGGCTCTTCGCCTATTACGCGGAAGACCCTCGTTCGTTCGATCCCCGGTCTCGGACAATCTGGTTTTTTTTTCTGCTGGAATATTTTCCCTCTCAGTCCGGGTTGGCCCTGACAGGCAAGGTTGAAGTAACCCGTCTCTTAAATGACCTTACAGTGTTGTAGGGGACGTAAAACTGGTAACCAAACCAAACCAAACCACTGATGATGCGGTTTGATAATTTCTCTTTTCCAGCTGCTTCTAAACTGTTATTTTTCTTTACAGTCTTTGGAATTCTCAAGCACACCATTAGTTCTTCTGTCTACAGCGGATATCACTTGCAAAGTCTCTTCAACTACGTAAAAAATTATCAAAATCAAGTGATGGAAATTATCATTGTAAAGCTGCATTCAAACTACATATATTGTATTTTCACCTGCTGAGAAGGAAGGTTCTAATTTACTTCATAAACCAATAACTCTCTTTGCATTTGGTCCACTTTCATATTCAACCATTGTATAAGCTAATAGTGTCCTATTTCTATACGTCTTACATGATATATCCCCACATTTGTATTTTGAAGGCTTCTCACCCACATACAAGCCCAAGGATGATGTTCTGGGTACCAATTTGAATGTCTATTTTCTCCCTGTCGTATGTATACGTAGGATTAGCCCATTTCTGTGGCTTGTTTGTTTGTTTATGTCTTTTCCGGTTTTGGTTTTGTGTTTACCTCGTGCCATGTCTCTCTATTTTAACTGATGTTCTGTTCTCCACACATTGGCACTAACCAAACTGTTTTCATTTGCTTTTCCCGACGATACTAACCACAAGAAGCTCTATTTTTGCATACAGTAGAACCCATATGAGTCGTCACTGCTGGGGCTATTGAAGTCACGTTGAGTAAAGAGAAAGTCGACTTAAGGGACGTTAATGTAGTAAATAAGGAAAAAGTTGGGAATTCCAAATCGCGTTGACTTAAGCCGAATATTGAGTTAACAGACGTCGAAATATGCGGGTTCTACTGTATTTTGCAGTGCATGTGTTAAATCAAACCTTTACATTACACTAAGATGAGTTTTGGTTTGGTTACCAGTTTTACGTTCCCTGCAGCACTGTAATGTCATTTAAGACCAGTCAGGGCCAACCCGGGCTGAGATGGAAAAAACTGCAGATCGTCCTAATGCTTGACAGGCAAAGAGCCTTTATCTAACTATTACACCACAGTGCTTGTTCTAAGATAAGTTGTAGACCATGAGCTTCCTTTCAGACTTTCAGAACCCCTGGGAAAACATATAAAATAGAGGCAGAAAAAATGTTTGCAGTCAATGATATAGAATTCTTATAGCAAAAGAAAAGGTTTTCGTGAATTTTTAAAATGTGTTCAAGTGCAAGGAAACTAGCATGACGCCCACATTTTTTGCTTTTCCCTTTGATTTTCTATTCTTTGTGAGACACTTCTGCTGGTTATGATTCCCATTTTAAGTTTTTACTAGTAAATGCAATGTACTACAGTGGAAAAGCTGTTTCTCACGAGTGCCCTTCTATTCAGTTTTTGTTTTTGTAAATTTCGTCCTCTTTCTTTTTTCTCAATTTATGTGATTGAAATCTTATGTGCCTAAGCCTCTTTTTTTTAAAATGGAAAATGAAAAAACCGATGTTGTAACAGCCTGGAGATACTGATATTAATATAGCTATGTCTCTGAAATCTGATGTCAGGCCAACTATCACAGTTATTGTTGTTGTTGTTGGCAGAATATGATCTAGGTCACTTTCGTTAGATTTCCAAATTGAGGGACATGGTTTGTTTGTTTGTTTGTTTGTTTGTTAAGTTTATGTTTTAACCCCTCTTGCAATATAACTATGAGGTCATTTAAGCAGGACTTCCGATTGTAATGTTCACCTCAGCTGGGATGATAGATGATGTCACAATATCCCCAAAACAAAAAGATAAGGGTGGTTCATCAAGGATTTGAATCCAGGATCTCTTTGTGCATCGGCGGGCAAGTGGTTAAGAGTTATGAGTTGAATCTTTATATGGCAGTATGTGTAACTTATTACGTAATTTGTGCGGCAACTTGGCTGATACGGCATTCAAATGTTTAATTGTCATCATGACAGTTCCTTCAATTATTTTATTAGGATCAGTGGCAATGATCAGTTTATATACCAGCGTCTGTGGTCGGTGTAATAGTTGGGCCCTTGGCCTTCCTCGAAGGGAACGTGAGTTCGAGGCCCCCTTAGGGCCCTTTGTTTGGTTGAGTATATTGCTGGATTTTTGCTGGGATTGTGTCCCTCTCAGCCCGGTTGCCCCTGACAAGCAGGGTTTGAGTAGCTCGTCTCTTAAAAACTTCCTTACAGTGCTGCAAGTTAAAAACTTCCTTACAGTGCTGCAAGTTAAAAACTTCCTTACAGTGCTGCAAGAAACATTTTGTTCTTGTAATGTTGAGTTAAGATTGTGTTTGTAATTTGAAATGAGATTTTGTTTTCTCAGTGTTATATTATTGTAATCTGATGAATGCCAGCTTTGGCCGGCAACTAATCAATATTTTTTCTTTATTTTTTAGTCACAGTCTCAGCCATCAACGTCAAATCCAAAACCTGTGTTCAGCACGGAAGAGGAGCAGATGTTGCGAAGTTTTTTCCAGAATTTCCAGAACAGAAAAGACATGTCCAAGGGAGAGGTAGATATGGATAAAAATATATGATTTTTAGCAAAATCTCACTGTACTTATGTTGCATGTATTGTTGATGATAGTGTGTTCTTGGTGATGAATAACGTTTCATTCATGAAAAGCCTTTAATGTGTTTTTAAAGTTCTCAGTACCCATGGACCTTGTCTGCCATTTTAACATGGGTATTTAAATGGTCATTTAAATTTTTTTTTACTGAGAGTTAAGTATTGGAAGTTTGAAGTTTGCACCTCGAGTGATTTTTCAGGACATTGATAGGGTCATAGGTATTTCAGAGCAGGCATTCTTATAGCTGAAGTCAAGCAGATGGGACTGGTATTTCTATGTCTTGCTCAAGTTCATCAAATGACTAATCTCAGTTTTGAATAAAGCAAAGTCATAACTTGTTCTTGGATACATGAATTTATTCCATTCATGACCTGTGACGGGAAAATATTTTGCTAATTTTACCTGTCATAAGCTAATCATAGAATATACTCTTGAATCCCATGACAATTTGCAGATAGAGCAGCATGATGGAAATTTTTAATTCAAATTTTGCACCAAAATGGAGAAATACATTTTGCTTTGGACGGTTAAATTGATAATGATTGATTACTTCAGTATTTGTGACCGTTGTTTTATGTCCTTCCACAGATTGAGGCAACAATTGCAAGAAAATGGGAATTTTTCAGCCAGTTGATAGACAGGGGCATCACACTGGAGCAAATCAGTCAACTTGTAGACAGCTTTAAATGAACAGGGACCAGTATTTTGTTCTGCAGTAGTCTTGGTGCTTATCTGAAAGATGGATGTTGTTTAGCTTTGAAAGTGAAAAGCTTTTGTAAAATAACTTGTACCACTACCTCAGTCATTCTATATTGTTACTTAATGCATTGTTCATCATTAGCCAGTATCTTTTCCACATGTTTTTTTTTTTCTGAAGAGGGTATTTAAAAAAAAAAAATGAAATCTAAAGAATCTGTGGATGGCTTTATCACAATTTTGTATGAAGTGGGCATTATTCTGGATGTTTTCCATAGCATCACGTCAACCTCTGAAAAATCTATGCCAATGTTGTTGTTTTTTTCCTACAAGGCCACACAACTCTTCCAGTAGTTAAGTTGATTATATTGTAACATTGTGACAAGAGCTGTTCTGTGACAGTGGATTTTTCTCTATTTAGGATATAATGCAAGAGTGGCATGACTCTAGCTCCAAATAGCAATTGTTGTGTCAGATGATACAAATGCTATGAGAAATTGCTCAATTTTCATTCCAGCTCCAGTCAGTAACTGTGCTCTCTTTAATAATAATGACAAAATAAATTGTATTTATATAGCTTCTGGAGTTCTTTGCATGTCTTGAAATAAGAAACAAGTTAAAAATCATAAAGTTCGTCATCTTTTCATGGTCTGTATCGTCTTTAGACAATTGTCACAGTAGCAGCAAGGTCTCTATCACAATCACAGAGGTAGTCACTGAAGTGAAGACTAAAACTCTTTCGTTTTTTTTACATTTTTTCCCAAACCTTGAGATGGTAATGTGGTGATCAGTATTTCTTCACACTTCTGAAAATGGCTAAACAGAGGGATCGTGCATGATAGTTCTTACAGCGACTTTTAACCAATGAATGATAATGCTAGTCTGGACTTTCTTTGTCTCTCCCTCATTTTGCTCAACTTGTCACCTCCTCCGCCTCCTTGGCAGTTTGAACTTTCCTCTTGACTGTGAGGTGCCACAACATAAAATTTTTGTGTCCGGTGTCCTGATATCATGGGTGCCAGATTTTAATTTAGTAAGCACACAATATTTATTTGTTGTTAACCTTCAGAACCTTACGATGCCATTTCTGGCCTGGGGGAACTGATATGAGACAGAAGCTGTGGGGCTCCTTTAAAGACCTAGAGCAGAGGGAGCCTACATCAGGGCGGCTGAGCTAAACATCTGAGTGCATGATCATCTTTACATTGGAACGCTGAAGAAGAAGATGAATTTGTTGTTAGTCATTGTAGAGGTTGAAAAGCTCTTGATAGTTCATGCATAATGCAGATCAAGTACAAATGATATGATTAAAAAACACAGAAATGCTTATCTACCTCATCTATTTTAGAATGGTTGCAAAAAACATTTTCCCTTTGAACTAATCCGGAATACAGGCTGTTTTGTTTGATATTGATTTGTTTTTTGTTTTCTCTAACTAACTCCAAGACCAACACAGATTGAAATGAACAGTTTTTTGGTCATAATTCACGAACTCTGTGATTTTTTTCAAAGCTAGTTTATTGTCTGATGTTGGTTTTCTAACACTTTGGTATCAAGTTGTGCCAATAGGTTGTGACTTTTTTCTCAAAATTTGAAGGAAAGAATATTTTAGTAAATGTTCACTTTTTTCTTCTTCTGGTCTTTCCATTTCTAGTGATTTTTGTGTAGGTAGTTGACTCTCTACACACAAGCTGATATGTTTGTATTGACCGCATGAGTTGCGACTGGCAGCTGAATAAATTGTAGTGGATACATGGCGCCATGCATGTTTTTAAAATACTTTTGTGTTACTGAAACTGCAGATAGAATCCTAAATGATGCATGAGATTTTCCTCAATTTTTTTTTGTGTCAAAGAAATAAAGCACTGAGAAAAAAGAGATTTTTAGCAACCTTACAAACAGATTGTGTTTATCTATATAAGTAATTGAGTGGGTGTCTATTTGTTGAGTGAGACTGAAAATAATGCATGATTATTTTAATGTAAATGATTTAATCTTTTTCGGTAAGATGGTACTTGACTAGGCAGCAGAATGCAAAGCTCTTCTATTTTTGTACATTGATCTTCTTTGATACTTGTTGGTGTATCAGGGAAAAATATTTCCAGGTGGAAAGTTTCCTCAGATCTTGGATTTTGAATCTCCTTCCACTTACATCAACTTTTCACAGAAATAGCCATGACATCATTCTAATTTGAACATCTGTCAAAGCGATACAGCTTGGTACTCCATTTTTCATTTGATATAGTTTATCTCAGATATTTTCGATGATTTCTTTGCTAATCATATGCATGATTGCCACAGAGTTAAACACTTAAATGTAGGCGCGAGGATACTCTTCACCTTTGTAAAATATGACTGCCATTGATCGTGCACGACACTGGCACGATAGAGGGTTCAAAAGGGCAGTCATCTTGTTACAAAATAACAAGGCCCATACAGAGATTTAAAAGGTCCCACGCTATAAAAGTGCAAGTCTTCCCCGTTTGTCCTATTTTTTTAATATAGCTCAGGATGAGATTTGCCTGAATTCAATATGGCTTCTATGAAGCATGCATTTGAGGCTGTGCCACCACTCTTCTACATTTCTCTATGATGATAGCACAGGTTTTCAAACTTTTGTAAAGTAACTTTACTTTACCGAAGCATTTATTGTCATAATAGTTCCATTTAAGCAAGAAAATTTGAATGATTGAATTTTCTATATCTTGTAGGGGATGAAGAAGTTAAGAGCTCTTAAAGATGCAACGTCGTTCCTTGTTTGAATTTGTATTTTAAACATGTCTGTCATCAATGTTTACTGTTTTTTCTTTTGTCGTAAACAAATTTGTGAGCACCTGGAGGTCTTTCAGCATGCTGTTGTTGTTGTCGGTGTTGATGATGAGAATCTGTGGTGCACAAACTTCTGTCGGTAAAATGTGCATTTCTGTTTTGTGAACATTGTGAATATTTTGTGAACCAACAAACTTCTGTATTGTTTTAACTTGCTATTTTCGCGTGGATGTCCTAATACTTAAATCATGGAATAATAGTGTCCCCACGCGAAGTTGTCAGTTGTTGATGTGTATATAAAGTTAGTCTTTTGTGCCCTAAGATCTTTATATAAATTTGATAACAACTAGTAGAGCCGACGTTCTCCGAACGTACAAAAGTTATGAACAATTTAATGAAATGGAGTTTGTACTAAAAACGTTCAAAGAATTACAGTATTTGCAACCGGCATCCTGACCGCTACTTCCATCTCCCCCC
>JAUKPP010086569.1:0-16396 GCA_032273245.1 Phyllaplysia taylori
GAGATTCGATGGTGCACACGCGGGCACGCGAGATTCGATGGTGCACACGCGGGCTCGAGATTCGATGGTGCACACGCGGGCACGCGAGATTCGATGGTGCACACGCGGGCTCGAGATTCGATGGTGCACACGCGGGCACGCGAGATTCGATGGTGCACACGCGGGCTCGAGATTCGATGGTGCACACGCAGGCTCGAGATTCGATGGTGCACACGCGGGCTCGAGATTCGATGGTGCACACGCAGGCTCGAGATTCGATGGTGCACACGCAGGCTCGAGATTCGATGGTGCACACGCGGGCACGCGAGAGTCGATGGTGCACACGCGGGCACGCGAGATTCGATGTGCACACGGGTGCGTTAGATAAGTTGGTGCACATGCGTGCGGGAGATTCGGTTGTTTTTTCCCCTTAGTTCTCGTCATCGCGTCAACCTCAATCAGTTTGGTTGTCATAAAAACCTACAACTACAATGGTCAGTGGCAGCAAATTGAAAAAAAGTGGACTCATCTCCTCATGTATCTTGTCCAAAGTTGCAAGGTCATCAAGCCCACAAGCACAAGACTCCCAAGAGGCAATGCTTCCCTTTGATCTTTTTAGTCATGCATGCAAATTCATTTGCCATGGAAAATCACTGACACGAAACAGAAGTACATGTATAATATGCATGCGTCTTTACTTGGTACTATGAAAATGGTTTTTAAACAAAAAGAAGAAGTAAAAAGAAAGAAAAGAAATGAGAAAAAAAAGAAATGACGAAAAAAAAGAGAGAAAAAAAAGAGAAAAAAAAAAGCAAACTTCAGGGAAAAAATCTACCCAGAAAAAAACGTTATACTCGGGAGGAAAACCCCCCACTTTTATTTTTACTGTTGTCTTAACTGTCGTTATTGTCACTGAAGGTGGTCGTCGTCATATGTTTGTAATTTTGTATTCATTTGTCCCTTGCAATGAACACTATACATGTAAATTACAGGCTAGAGCTTCTACAAATAAGTAACTTCTGACTACTACAATGTGAGTGTAGTAAGGTCATTTAGGAGACTGGCTACTCCGACCATGCCTGTTACTGACGTCGTGGTCAACCCAGGCGGAGAGTGACGAATTCCAGATGAAGAAAAACAGGTTGATCCTACGTTCATGGGGTTGAGCTCGGGTCTTTTGGGTGATAGGCGAAAAGCCTAACCACTACACCACCGTTTACATGTTGGCCTACATGTATGTAGCCTATTATTACGGTCTGCACTCATTGGTGTAGGGTTGGTTTGGTTTGGTTTGGGCTTAACGTCCCTTGCAACACTAAGGTCATTTAAGGGACGGGCTACTTCAACCCTGCCTGTTAATGTTATGTCAAGGCCAACCCGGGCTGGAGAGGGACATTGTTCCAGCGGAAATATACCCGGTCAAACAAACTGCTCCATGCGGGCCTCAAACTCACGTCCTCTGCGTGATAGGCAAAACGCCTAATAACCATTTCACCAAGGGGGCACCCACCACATAGACAAAATTTTACTACTACTTCACTACATCGGTGTAGGCTTAGCTTGCCACAGTCGCACTGATTCAGAGAGGTTGAATCCCGTCACTTCAGTTTCAATATATATATACACTGGGTAAATATACATGTAATCATTTGCGCCATTAATTTCGGAGAGCGAGTGCAATCCTGGTTCGAATCGAACCCTCGGAAGTCTGCTGACTTCTTGAAGAAAATGTTTAATTAAACTTTAAGCTCAATGAGCGCAGGCTAGTATTGAGTATAGGCCTACCGGTACCACCGTCGCCTATGGTATGGGACAAGAGCCATACGGTACTTTGTTGTAAAAAATAAAAAAAAGGTACTTTGTTGTAGTTGTAGGTCTACTTTGTGTACCGGTATTTACATGTTGTTTTGTTCTTAATCTGTTTATAAGTCCGTTGCAATACTGTAGTAGTAGTAGTACCGATAGCAAGGTCACTTAAAAACTGGCTACTTTGGCCGTGCCTGTCGTCACGTCTGGGCAATAATCCCACTCGACAGTCAAATAAAGTCAGATGCTTATCCCGCACGGGGGGTCGAACTCGGGTCTCTCGTTTGAAAGTGGAAGGTTATCGTAATAACAAGTACATGTTGCAATACTAGTACATGTACCGATAATTAATACATGTAGTAATAACACATGCACCACAGTTTTGAGTTTGGTTACCAAATTAAAACGTCCCTTGCAAATGGAAGGTCATTTTGGAGATGGGCAACCCTGTCAGTCACGTCGGTATCACTCGTGTCAGGGCTGAGCGAGACAAATCCCAACGGAAATTGGGAAATATTCTGGGGATCAACTTTGGTCTTCCGCATGATACTAATAATACCGGTACTAATTGCTAGTGTTATAATATATACCGTATAGGCTTTCAATCTAATCATTAGGCCTACCGGTACACGACGTTTGGGTTTAACGTCCCTTGCAACAATGCACATGTAGTTTAACTTAAGTTTTAGAATGAAATTGAAATGCAACTCAAGTACTTCGAAGTTTGATTTCCTGGAGGAAGGGCTGGGACTACTGGGAGATGGGACTGGGAGGCAGAAAAATGAAATCACACGAATCAGTCTCGTGGGCATCGAAACCACGTTCTCTGCGTCATAGTCATAGTGATAGTCAAAGAGCCTAACCATTAAACTTATACTACTAACTATACAGGCACCAGTATTTAGCCTACTTACCTGCACATGTAACTTGGTCGGTTTGGTTTTTTTCACGCCCTCCTTTACACTTGCATGCAACAATTCGGTTTCGTATTTAGAAAGAGGGCACTTACAATTACAATCTTGCCTTACTACGTATAGGCGAGGGTACTTACTTAGCTCCGTCTTTAGTGTCCGGGCCAACTCGGCCCCAGCAATGTGGAGGATGACACGTCATGGTACCCCAGAGAAATACATGGACTACATGTATTAATAAATACTAAATAACTTGATTTAAAAAAAACATCCACCATATGGGCTTCGACCTCGTATCCTCTGCGCGATAAACGAAGAGCCTTGTACTTGCCGTTGCACCAGACTGGTGGCACAAGTCGAAGCCTAGCTATTTTTACCACCACTTGTCAAATGTGGGATAGAACAATGTCTCTTTTAACGCCAAGTGCCCTTCAGTCTTCAGGGCTGAGAATCGTCCACCCTCAGCGAATCGCTCTTCCGTCTCCTAAAAAAGCCACCATGTATTTTGCTATGTTCCCATGTTGATGTAGCCTATTTAAAAAAATGTAATGTGGGCTTGTGCTCTGATTTTTTTTTTCTGTTAAAAAAGAGGGGAAATTGTGACAGATGCGGGCTGCGAACCAGCCCAGAATAGTCGCGTTTTGTTATTTTACTCCTTGTTCTTTTTATTATCTAGATTTCCCACTGTTTTGTTACTGACTATTATTAGACTATTCTCAGCCCTGCTTTTTATTTTGGCTTGGTTTTGGTTAGTACATGTAGTTTAGTTTTACTTAGACTCCTTGCATGTAACACTGTAACTACTGTAGTAAGGTCATGTTTGATGCGGTCTATTAGTAATTAGTACGATGCATTACGACCATGCCTTTTATCATTAACAGGGCCAATCCGGGCTGAGAGGGACGGAGATGATAATGATAGTCGAATGCGAGGATCGAACCCAAATTAAAACATGCTGTTTATTAAGTTTAAGCTACACGATCGCTTTAGAAAAAACGCATGGGCTATTCTTAATCTTTCCATTACCCCCCGAAAATTACCATCGGTCATTTCTTTGTAGGCCTACATGAGCCTGCTGTGGGTTACTACTACTAGGCTAATGCTATCAACAATACCACCAGTGCGCTGTTTTGACGACGTAACTTTAAAAAAATGAAAATAACGGGACACCTTCAACTCTTTTCTGTAGATATACCAGGAAAGACACGGGTCAACAATTTAAAAAAAAAAACCGTCACGGATGGAAAAAGTAAATTAATGCTTTAATAATATTAATCATGCAGTACAGGTAGTCTCCGACAAAAAATAATGCTTCAATAATAATGCGGTACCGTATAGTCTCCGCCTAAAAAAAACTAATGCGCGATAGGCGGGCTCCAAAACGTGCATTTCGTGCAAACCAAAGACCTTATGGTGCAAACCCAAGCAAACGGGACAAGGGAAGCAACTGTTTCAATTCTTTGGAATTTTAGTCAGTATGGTCACCTCCCCTGATTCGTACCCTTACGACTTGACGAGCATACGGGAGTCCCTCGTCGCTCCAGCTTCTTCGGTGCACGCGGGTGCTGTGTAAAACTGTGTTTGAGAATTCTGTTTTTAATTTCATACGGGTAAAACTTTAAAACAGGGCGACTTTAGTCCACCCTCAGGGTAACATAAACTTAAGCTTGCTTAAAAGACAAAAAAACCGAAAAAACACGAATAGGCTAAAACAGCCGAATTCACTATTATTATACTCTCTCCCAGGATCAAGGTGCCAGTAAAAAAGCACTCCAGGGTGCAAAGCTAGGTAGGGTGTCTTGGCAGTGCAAGCCTAAAAGACCACTTCAACTTCAAGGATGAATAAAACTCTGTTCTTTTGTTTGTTATGTTGTGGTTTGATAGCACTATCGGCACTCTAATGTCCTTTCAGTGCCATGAAATGCATGCAGATAAGGATAATACAGTAGCCTACATTAGAACATAACTATAGCGGCACCCTTTACTGCGGGACCTAACCGGAATCCCCTTTTTTTCCTCTATGTAAACTTGGTTACCTGTGCTTGGGATTAGCAGGGCAAGGAAAGGCCTGAACTTGGATACAGTGGGAGGCAAAAATAAACTATCCAACTCCTGTGGTGTGGGCAGGGATGGGCAGGGTCCAGCATCAAGAGCAGTAAGCTAAAGATAGCTCTACCATTGATATCATCATAGCAAATACCGCCGCTCTGCAGGAGACTCCTCATATTCTCTGCTTCGCTTTCTTGATTTTGAATTTCTGACTCCCACGTTTTGCTTATGTTGTCGTTAGTGACTGAAACGACGTTATCCTCTTCGAGGGAGGTTATCATGGGAATTTTTATTTTCAGAAATTTTTCGGCAATTCCTCTTTGCGTTCATATTGCAGGAACTTGCCTGCAGCCAGGATTTTTCGCCTGGAACTCCAAGTCCTGCCATAGCCATGTTCTACTGGAGTGAGACAAAGAAGGTCAGGGAGCAGAGCACAGCACAACGCCCCTCAACCACTCACACAGAGCTAGGTAGGCTGCCGTGGCACTGCAAATCTAAAAGATTTGTTCATGAGTGAAAAAGTCTCTAGTTACTTCTTCCATGACAGCAAAAATGTATGATTGGTCCATAACAGTCTCAAGATCACAGAGAGAATTTGCTGTGAAAATACAGTATAAAGAGGTTGTGAAACCTTCCATTGGCTCTTTCGTTTTAAGCAAATGCACCCTATAGGTGGCACCCAGACATCACACTGCATCGTGCGCGCTTTGTTTGGGTTTGGTTATTAGTTTTATGCCCCATACAACACTCTAAGGTCATTTAAGAGACAGGCTACTTCAACCCTCCTTGTCAAGGCCAACCCGGGCTGAGAGGAGCAAATTTCAGCAGAAAGATACAGATGCTCGTTGGCATGAGGGATCAAACTTGGATCTTCCACATGATAGGTGAAGAGCCAAACTATTGTATCACAAACGCCAGTTTTACACGTGTAACGTTAGGGCCTTCAATAATATGACGTCAAAGAAAGAGGTCAAGTTATCTAACACAAACAGTAAATTGTCTATGCATATATTGAGGGAAGGGAAGCAAACTCTCATATCTTACAACAAAAGTACAGCACAATGGTTTTGGTTTTAGTTTAACGCCTCATGCAACTCTATAAGGTCATTTACGAGGCGGGACCTCCGAATTTTACGTCCATCTCCGATAGGACGGGGGTCGGAGCCATAAAAACTCCGAGAAAATCCCGGGGATCCTGCCCGAATTTGAACCCGGGACCTTCCCATCTGTAGGCGGGCGCACTACCGCTCGGCCATCGACGCCCCTCAGCACAATGGACACATTGTGTTTGTGTCCAAGTAGCAGAGTTATTAGTCGATGGGCTGATGGGTAAAAACATTTGCAACCCCCTGGGGATTTTATGACACTATAATTTTCCTGAAAATAACTTCATAATGGGCTAAAAACAGGTCGTTCCAAAATTTTTTACTGGAACAACTCGGAGTTATGGCCTGGTGACAACAATATTTTTAATTATTAGCACATCAGAAGACGCCCTTGTAGCTTGAATATGATAGTGTTTACGAATCAGTTTTTTGCGTCTCCTGAAAGTTGCCATTTCTAAATACCATCGTTTGCTTCTGTATGACTGATACACTGTAGCTGGTAAAGGAACAAAATGCATTTGTCTAAACAAAGAGCCTTTATATAGGATTAAGAAAATTTATTGTAATTGCAGATCTATTAACATGCAGTGGCATCAATGTGTTTGCTAAGGTATGAAAATCCAACTCAATAAAACATTCATGCTCCGGAGTTAAATGCATTGACAAAGTTCACACAACAAATGTAAAGAGCAAATGAATAGAGGTGACATGGAAGCTATGTATGGAAACATCATTAGCCTCATAACATGATTGCCGATCTCATTTTTCATGGCTTTGAGAAAATAACAAAAGACTTCCTATCTCAGATTACGAGTGCCCATGTCTTTTTGGTTACCAGTTTTACCTTCCCAGCAACACTCAAAGATCATTTAAGAGATCGGCTACTTCGACCCTGTCTGCCAGTGTCAAACCGGACTGAGAGGGAAAAAATTTCCTGCAGAAAAAAACTCAAATCGTCCGCGCCTGGGATCGATCTCGGGACTTCCGCATAACGCGAAGAGCCTAACCATTACACCACAGCTTCCGTCTGCTCATGTCTTCTCATTTTCTAAGAAACAAATGTGCAATGATTCATCAACTATGAGGCCTGGGCATTTTGGAGAACTTGCAGAGTGATTATTAAAATAATTATATTAATAAACCATTTCAGCAAAATATCTCAACTGTCCCGAAAATGAGTTAGGCAATTTGTTATAAAGCCTACATTTGTTCACCCCTATCACAATGCAGTGTTAAGCACAGTAATATAAAAAATAGCATTATGACCAAAAAAAAAAAATTGAATGACTAATTAATCACAGGTTCACAAAGCAAAGCAACTAAAACATACATGACAAAAGTAAAGTAGACAACATGAAGTTCATTCACACTGCGCTTGCTCATTTGTGGTGTATTAGGATAGTGGGATCACAAATAAATACATGGACCATATTTTATTTTCACTCTGAATATCGGTATGACATAAATTTAAGCGAAGCAGGCAGTAGTTTCTTTTTTTCCACTCAATTTTTCTTTTCACTTTAATTAAATTTTTTGGGGGGAGGGGAATGGAGAGGGGCGTTGAGCTACACTTTGAAATTGTCTGTAAACTGTAAAGCTGTGCTTTTAGAGTCATGTGTTCTACCAGCTACACAATGTTCATCTGCAGTTTGCATGTGGTGTAAATAGATGGAGAATATCCCAAGTGGAGGAATATAATTGTTAAAAAAGGTCTCCACCAATTGTGATTCACATTCCTAATCATGAGTTCATATATAAAGAACACAGAGAGATAAGAGAAATCTAACATGCTACGATGTGGTAGTCAGTGATGAGAAGAGGCAACAGCAGTGGCTTAGTGAGTGTGTCAGGATAGAATGAGCTTCTCTTCTCAAATTTGTATCCTATAACAATAACAAAACGATGCATCCTTATCAATGTTTTTACTTTTGATCCCTCTGATGTTGTAGAAATGTACATAAATACAAGTATACACTCTATACACTCAGAAACACACACATACAAGCATACACCTAGACACAAATCATATCCTAGATTCCTCATCTCACATTGTCAATCATCATTCATCTAACATTCAGTGATGAACAAAATCTACGGCTGTTTGTGCCAAATGTGCATAAGATGGCTAAAACCATGGCTAATTTCTAACCAATTATCAAATAAGTAATTGAGAAGACAGGAAAAAACAAAAATCAGCACCATAGAAAGAGATACTTAGGATTTCCCTCCGGTCTCACTCCCTCTAACTGCTCAAGGAACAAAAATACTCCAACCTAAACATGGTGATACAAAACAACCTTGAACCCACAAAGACATTTCTACAGTTTTGCTGGTAGTTGTGCAATTAGGTGACAAGTGCTTCCTGGTGGATTAAGGTCTTTTTTATGTCACTATCCAACATACATGAAGTAAAATCGCTGTCTGCCAACAATGAACAACTCAATCTATAGAAAAAGAGTACAGTAGAACTCGCATATCTCGACGTCTGTTAACTTGACATTCGGCTTACGTCGACAAGATTTGGAATTCCAAACTTTTCTTGAATTACTACATTGGCTTAAGTCGATTTTCTCTTTACTCGATGTGATTTCAATAGTCCCAGCAATGTCGACTTATGCGAGTTCTACAATATGAAATTTGTCATTTAACATAAAAAGTACAGAAGAAATAAAGCAAAAATCCTGATCAAAAGAGATTTAAATCCTACAAAGCGATGAAAAATCAGAGCAAAGAAGTGCGATAATTTGAAGCGAATAAGCTAGCTTTGTGAGAAATATGAACAATTACAACTGCCTACTTAGTTTCAAGGCTTAGCTTTCATAATATTGAATTAGCAGGGTAACATCACTGATGCCAGAAATGTATCCCAGTGAAGTAACCGACTTTCAATATTTCTGTTACATTTGGCTACAGCAAACAAAAAGCATCTTAGGTGTTGCTCATAACGCCTCTGTTTGAGTTGGCTTTGTAAATAAAAATCATGTGAGCAGAGTCGGGGACAGAATATTTCAATGCAAGAGCGAAATCCCAGTCCCAGAAGCACCTGATAGACATGAGTGCAGAACTTCTTAATTTAATAAGCAAAAGATCATGGCCAGCTTCATAGCCCACATTGCTATTTCATCTTCCTTTAAAATATGTACAATAAAAATCTATTTGTACAATAGAAAAAAATCCAATCCAATTTAACAAAAAGAAACAAAGGAAAGTTTATACAAACACAGAACAAACCAGATCATTTGTATAATTTACTATTGAGATTGCCATTCATGCAAGCTACAGATTCTGCCTGTACAACATTAGAGATGGAACCCATTCACTCCGGGTAAACAAGTGATCAAATTCTGATATCTAGCGCAAAGAACTCAGTACAATATTACACAAGTTCCATATGTACAAATATTTCTGGTATGAGCAACATACAAATCTATTTAAAAGCTTGGCACATGTTACCCCAGTTGACCAATGCATATTTTCAGGACAAACATGCCAACCTTTAAGAGTTCCATGACAAAACGCAATGGAAACAAATTTCTAGTTTTAATTCATATCATCAAGTACAAAAATTAGCTATTGAGCATGATATAACCTTCACATACTTGAGGTGGTGCACCAGACAAAAAGATATTTGCACAGATTTGCTTATGTTCACTGCAGCTTCGAACAACTTTCCTTCTTCGCAGAGCCAATCAGTGACAGTGTTGCTTCTATTTATGTAGTAGAAAAACCACATCAATTCCGTTGCTCTCCAGAAAAGATTATGACACTAGATCTACCTTCAATTTGTCTTGGGAATCTCTGTGTATTACCAAATGACTCCACTTTGTTTTCAATTCTTGTCACTGCTGTCTGAAATGAAAAGTAACTATTCATCTCATTATGGAGCTATTTCTATTGCTCTAGTTGTCTGATTGGAAGGTGACTTTCTCCGCTGCCTCAGTGATAAGCTCTATTATATTGTAATGGTGCTACTGGCTGAGAGGAATGGCCATGTCTAAATAACTCCCTGTGAAGCTATAAAACTAAAATAACAATAAAAACCACACATATAAAGAGGAATTTATCAGGTTTTGGCATGCAACCCTTTACATTATATAACATTATTCCCAAAACACTTGGAAAAAATTACCTGATATAAGCAAAATAAAGAATAAGAAAAGCACCTGTAGACATGAAACTAAACAGCAAAAGAAAATTTATAGACTATACATTCCAACTGAAACAACAGAAAGGCATAAAATTTACATATTTAGATAGTGTGTCAGGTTCTTTTGGGTTTTTTAATGATGTCATTTAAATCTCATCTTAAGAGATGAACCATACATTTTACTGAGTAATGCGCTCATGTATGATTAGTCGTGTAATTGAGTGAGGAAGCCAAGGATGTCTTGCTAAATATTCCCCTCAAAAGCTGTAAACCCAAAACATAATCAAGAGCTTTTGGTAAAGAAAAAGGAATCCCTTGCACAGCAAACACTAAATCTTATTTCCTTGCAAATATATAAAACTGTGACTTTTAATTTCACAGTAGAAAGAACTTGCTGCTTGAGATGAAGCCTCTCTCTAAACACCTGTTTACATTATTGTAAGGTGCAAATCTACTGGCAATTATCTATTGGTAACAAAATTATAGCAATTGGTAACAAGATTATAACTATTCATGGTGAGGGAAATTTTGGACAAAGCCAGTCTCCTACTCGAGTGCAAGGTTAAAAGAAAATATAAAAAAGAAAAGAAGGTTATGTATTTCAGAAAACCAAAATAATCTTTCTTGAAGAGAAAATATTGCATTTTCAGGAATTGGTCCATGTGACATGCTGATTGTAGGAATGCAGTAATCTTTCTAACTTTCGACATGGAGCATAATAATATGGAATACCTTTTTCTCGTGAGCATAATGGTACTAAAACTAATATTGTACTATTTTGTGGGTAAAACTTTGATTGCAAGTCGAATAAATGAAACATACAGAATCAAAAGTGCACAATGTTCATACGTGGTGAATTTGATGATAAAAAAGATGGAAGGTGGGAGATGTACAAAGACAAATGGCAAGTGCTGCATTTTTGTTGTGTGAATCTGCACATCTCCTTTTGAGCATACCTGTTGGCAAAACACGCTTGTATCTCTGTGTGAATCTAGGAGTGAGCAGGGGGAGGCATACAGTGTCAAAGAGAGAGTGAGAAAAGAATTAGAGAGACTGAGTGACAGAGAGCAAGAGACAATGAGCGAGAGAGAGAGAGAGAGAGAGAGAGAGAGAGAGAGAGAGAGAGAGAGAGAGCAGGAGAAGGTGAAAAGGACAGAGCAGAAGATAGAGAGAGAGAACGAGAGAGAGTTACAAGAGCTCCAGAGAGATGAGTATAGAAGAAAGTGGGCTAAGAATGGAACAACCTTCTCATACAATTAAAGCTTGAAAAAAAAAGTGAATAATAGATGGTATGCTCAGGATTCCACCGTATCTTGTCTGGTATGACACAGGTTGTTGAAGATTGGATCAGCTTCTTCACATGTCAGCAGCAGAGGCTTTGTACACAGTGTGGTAGGCGTTCCTCAGCAGGGCATAGGGGAAACAGGACTCGAGCAGATCCATTGTCAGGAAAGGAGATTCTTGCACAATCTGAACACAGACAATATACACAAATAAATGAAAATGTACAGGAGAGTCATATGTAATAATGTAAACCATCAACGGAATTGAATCCATTATTACCTGTAAGATCGGTTTGATTTGGTTGTGGCTTTAAGCCCCTTGTAATACTATAAGGTCATTTTGGAGGCATGCTACTTTGACTCTGCTTGCCAGGGCAAACCCAGGCTGAGTGAGACATAGCATCCCAGCATCGAGGAGATGTTCATCCAACACGGGGATCGAAGTCACGTCCTCTGTGTGACAGGCCAAGAGCTGGACCATTACACCACAGATGCCGGTAGTATAAAAATTTTTTGAGACATGTGGTTACACATGGACCCGTTTATGTATACAGGCATACGCAGACAGCAATAAAGCTGTTCACTAGTTTATGACTACACATCCTCCATAAGGAACTGGTCTCTATGGTGTGTTCTTGTGCTAAACCAGATCTCAGTCATCAGCAACTGTGGTGAAATGGTTAAGATCCTGCGACAACCACACAGAGGACGAGATTCCAATCGATCTTCACATTAGATGAACATTTACAGTAAAGCTTTTGGTGACCAGTTTTACATCCCCTGCAACACTGTAAGGTCATTTAAGAGACAGGTTGCTTCAACCCTGCCTGTCAGAGCCAACCCGGGCTGAGAGGGAAAAATCCCTGCAGGAAAAACCCCAAATCATCCGCCACTGGATCGAACTAAGGACTTCCGTATGACAGGCGAGGAGCCTAACCATTGCACCACAGCGCTGCTTACAGTAGAGCCCGCATAAGCCTGCATTGCTGGGACTCTTTAAATCATGTTGAGTAAAGAGAAAGTCGACTTAAGGGATGTCGATGTAATATATAAAGAAAAAGTTGGGAATTTCCAAATCATCTCGACTTGAGCGGAATGTTGAGTTAACCAATGTCGAGATATGCAGTAGAGTCACAGATAAGACAAACAGGTCTTCTGAGGACCTGTATGTTAGGCACAGATCACTATGCATGATTTTGTTAAAACAATTAATAGAATTATGTCATTACCTGATCCAGGAGAACGTAAATGGAATCTCTGTTCTTCACTGCTTCCTTCTCATTTTCAAATCCCAGGCGCAGTAAGCTGGACGAAGCAAGCTGAAATGAAAATGGCAGATTTATAGAAATGATAAATTCAATAGTCATGAAGCTAATACCTGTACTTCACAGCGGACTCGCTGTCCCATACAACAAAAACAACCAGAAACTCAAGAGATGCCCACTAATGCAAGAGCTGTGCTTAGAGTTTGGGGGAAAAGCAAAATAGTGGACATGATCAAATAATGGACAGAAAACTCAAGGAAACTAGGTGTCATTTATAAAAGCTACAAGTTGCGACCTACGACTAATTTTCTGCTAAAGTGACTTAAGTATCACTGATACAGGGTTCTAAAATTTATCTAAAAAAGACTGTTAAACTAAACAAAAACCTTCACTTACATCCCATGTCCTACGACAAAACCAATGATATCAGAACATTTAAGAGCAAGGATATAGATCAGGGAAATGGTGATTCTAAAATGTAAAGATGAAGAATCATTGACAACAGAACAAGAATATTAGGCCAACTGGAATGCAACTGATTACAATGGCCCAAATTTCAACAACTATTTTCAGCAAAGCAATCAGTTTCTGTATTGGGAAGTTTTGGATAAGGCCAGTCTCCCTATCGGATGCAAGGTAAAAAGAAAATATAAAAAAGAAAAGAAGGTCATGTATGTCAGAGAACCAAAGTAATCTTTCTTGAAGAGAAATTATTGCATTTTCATGTGACATGCTGATTTTAGGAATGCAGTAATTTTTCTAACTTTCGCCATGGAATATGATAATATGGAATACCTTTTTCTGCCATTTTAATAAACTTTTATATAACTGAATGAAACATGAGACCAATTAAATCAGCTCTATGATAAACTCCTATAATCTTCCCCAAAATACCACTGGCTATTTATTAGCAACACTTGAAGGGTTTGCAAAGATCCTCAACTTTGGCATCACACACAGAAATTTCTTCTCTCAAGTATGGAATATGAAAGAACATTGAAGAAATCCATGATGTTTTTACACTCAAGGATGATTCAGAATAAACGCTGAGGTGGCCATCCATGAAACCACAGCTCTGCGTTAACTTTTTTTCAGACTCAGGAATAAAAACAATCTTGAACTAAGTAGGCTACATAATATTATGCTGAGGATGGCCCTCCCAGTAGAAAACCCAGCCATGCCCAGTGCGGCAATGAACTCATCAAAGTCAAGTGTCACTCACGGCCAGGAACTCCTGCAGCCTGAGGTCAGTGTCTCCCGGGCCGTAGAGAGAGAAGAGCGCCCCAGCCAGGCCATTGATGCTCTTAGCCAGGCAGTGGCAGTTGTTCATGTGACCTGGAGAAATAAAACAAAATTGAAAAAAACACAGAAAATCAAAATAAATATATTTGTATCCCCTAAAGGAAATTTGGCTTACAATAGTGTATACATGCAGATATATCAATGCTCTCAGAACACAAACAATAATGCTGGCACATTGCAACCAAGATTGGTTCCAAACTTGACAACGTTGCAATTCACTCTCGACACTTTTCCATACGCCATCATTGGTCGCTGCTGTACAACGCCAGAGGGAGCAGTATTAACTTGTCTTGCTCAAGGACACACCCAATGGTCTCCATTCTGAAGCTATTGTCACCCACCAAAGTCAACGATGATGGGTAACTGCAGTGGGCCTCAATAGTGGTGAAGTGTGGCCGCTGTAATGGTGAAATGGGTAACCAAATTCGACACTAGAAGAATCATCTGTATTATCCTTTGAGAGCAGACTCACCCTCCAGTGAAGCTTTGAAGACGGACAAGTCCATGCGGGCCAGCTTGGGTATGGACACAGCCATGAAGACAAAGAGCAGACAGGCAATCGTGTACTCATCCTCCGCATGCTCTGTCAGAGAGGATAAAACAAGGAAAAATTTCAGTCCCACATTTTAAAAAGAATTTCTGATGATTTAAAAAAAAATATTTAGGGGACGGGCAAGTTGCATGGCAAAGATCATTCTATCACATGCCTGATTATTTACATTCCCGAGAGTGCTCTGAAGATAAGTAAATTCCGACATGGGAATATCACTCTATGAATCTTAATCAAGGTAGGGCATAAAATCATATACTAATCTCAATATTCCTGAGAGCATTTTACAGAGATAAGCAAAAGTTCTACCAAGGAAATATTGTGATTCTTTTAAAGTTGTCTAAATTTAAACACTCATTTGAATATCTAAACTCCTTTTTAAACAGAGGGTGAAGCTGTTCATGTGATATGAAGACCCCACAGTCAAGCTCATCTTTAACACTTTGTAGCCACTTAGCACACACATCCTACATGCGGGACCCAAATTCACAATGTGGTCACTCTGTACTTCTATGCAGCAAGCCTGAGAAGTGTGATTGCTGTAGGGCTAGCTGCTTGTGACTGACGGAGCTCTTTGTCCTGCACGTGAGGCTATAAAGAGCTAAACACCAGCTTGGATGAACAATAAAAACTGCTTACCGCTCTTCAAAGTGCGTAGAGCATTGCACAGGGTTGGGTCTACACTGCAGCGTTCTCCAGCCGAGGAAGCCAGCTCATTGACCACCTAAACAATGACAAAGAATAACAACACTGTAAGAAAAACACATTAAAAACAAAACAATGAAATTTAAAGGGGTGGAAAAAGTGAGGGGGGAAAGTCGTTCAATTACAAAAACAAACAGCTAGATATACAGTACAGTACAGGTAAAGAAAAAATATTGTCCATTGTGCAAGCTTCCTCAAGATATTCCGACAATCTTTTCCTTATTCACAAGAGATAAATTTCATTCTCTACATTGACCTACAAAATGTGAGAGAGATGATATGGTATGATATGCTCTGTAAATATATACTTGCCTTTGTTAAATAATCATAATGAAGATTAGAAGAGTCATGACTTAAATGTGAATGTAAGAAAGAAATAGAATTCACAGTGTTTCTGCATTCAACAAGATTTTGCTATTTAAGTTTCTGAGAAAAAGAAAACAATGAAATGAAAAAACAAGATCAAACAGAAGTAAAAGACATTCTTTTTTAAAAGGATATGGGCTTGATGCTGCTCTAAATGTCCTTTTATTCTCAGAAAACATGTTTGAAATAAGAAACATCTGACAGAAATAAAACCTCAAATAAAATGTTCCCATATGATGGATCATAAAGTTTCCCAGCACAAGAAAATGACTTGAACAAAATAAATTTCTTCCATGACTACATAACACTGACTTAGCTCGTATCAGATTGGCAAGATGTGTCAAAAGCCACAGCAAAGTGTTAGGCAGCAATCCATGTTGGTAATTATTTTATTAAATGTACTTTGACAAAGAACAGTGCAGCAAAAATATGTTATGATAAAACAGCTGGTCATATTTTCACTTTGAAATTAAAGGAACAGAGGAACAAAAAGCGAGTCAAATAAAAATAACCATGTTACACTGCCACAGTAAAAAGCTTTGATTTAAGTAAGCATTTATTGTAGAATATAAAAGATCTAACTGCAACTTATTCACACTTTTTAAATTTCATCCGAAAGCTATATCAAACCAAAATTATTTTTTTTTAACAGTCAATATGCCACAGTAAAGCTCAACTGAAAAAAAGAGGAGAAAAATCCCAACTGCAAAAGGTAGAGAACAAGTAAATTGTAGTTGTAGAAGGCTTTGCTTTCCTTTCAGATGAGGAGCTGAAATAAGGGTTGAGTGCAATACATTACGTCATTGGCTCGTGATCCCTTCTCCCTTAAAACTTTCTCCCTCTGTGTGTGTGTGTCTCTCTCTCTCTCTCTCTTTCCTTCATCTCTTTTTTACTATATTTCTCTCTCAACCCCTTTTCTTCCATCTA
>JAUKPP010086570.1:0-16014 GCA_032273245.1 Phyllaplysia taylori
GTTAAAATTAGATTGTTCAATAATTATCTTAATTAATGAGGCGTTAAATGCCGAGAATTGCTTCGTGTTAGGGTCTTAAATTTTTTTTCTGCAGTCTTGAAAAAGTCTTGAAAAAGTCTTGAATTTGATCTTCTCATTTGTGTATTAACCCTGTTTTAACTTTTTGTAACATGTCGTAATAAGTGAGAAAGGAACCCATAACTAGCGTGCGCCTGTAAGGGCGGTCCTGGAAACTTTTTCCTGACTGGTCATGAGATCATAGCGGTAGGCAGTGGCAGAATTTCACACCGCTGGCGAGCCGGGGAAATGTCCCGGTCGGTGCGCCACTTGGAACCTTGAAGACAGGCTGCGGTTAGATTTCACACCTCCTACCATAGTAACCACGTGCAATGCTCATGGCTCCCCACCCCACCAGACCTCACCCTTGCTATTCCTTCCTTGCCTAGTGGTTGGGGTAAAGATTTGAGCTAGCAGAAACAAACTTTGGGGGAGTTTTGATTCTGATCGGGGATTAACTGGCAACTCTCTTTCCGTCTTGGACAGGTCAGAATTCTTTGAGGGAAAGGAAAATGGTTTCCGTTTCTGCGTTGAACAGGTTTCTGTTTTATGCAGGTCATTTTAGAGGAATTTATCAGAGATTCCGTTTAGAGAGGTTTCCGTTTTATACAGGTTTCCGCTTTGGCAGGTTTGACTGTACTTTCAATTTAACTAAAAATTCTAACAGTAACTTCATAGTAATCTTTTTGTTTTTATTGTTGTAAGCCAGGTAATCTTGGAGTATGTCATAAAGTAACTTCAAACAAAATAACTATATACTTCATTTTTAGAGACTTGTTTCATGTGCATCTATTGTTTATGGAATAGGAACTCTCCCCCTACATGTCCTATTGCCAGGTGTTTTAATGTGTTTTATATCCTAATGTTAGCAAAATGCTATGTTTTAGGGCATTTCAGTGAAAACATCATGCCTGCATTTTTTGCTCAATAATGAAATCACAGGAGGGATATTGCAGACCAGTAGTTCAAATATATTAAAATATACGAAGAAGTAGATCACACATCACACTCAACCAGGACATATTGAGTTATTTACTTATAGTGGCAAACTTTCGGCCAGACACTGGCCTTCATTGCAGACACCTCTGTTTCAGGCACTGAAATTTTCTTTATTTTTGTATGTGTGTGTGTTTATTTTTCAGGCACTGAAGTTTATACGCACAGCTGAACTTCGGCCTTACATCATCTTCATCAAATCGCCCTCGCTGGACCGTATGAGAGTGACGCGGAGGGAGAGACGGGCTCGGAGCACATCTGGGGATGCCACGCCCCCTCTCTCTGTAAGTGAGGGCAGACAAATGTCGTTTGAGCGGAGAGATTCAAATTTGCAGGTGATTCCTAGGAGCTCACTGTTTCCAGGGATGGTTTCTGTAATATTTAGTTTGCTTTAGTTTTTCAACGCACGGTGAATGTACCTTTTTTAAATTTAGTAAATGAATTTTTTTTAATATTATGTTTTTAATGTTACCTATATATTACTCCTTGGATTCATTTTCTTTTCTATAAATATCTGGTATAGTAATTTGCGTTTTTGTGATTATTGTTATCTGCATGGCGTAGAGCTTCTCATTTTTCTCATTTTATTGTACTATGTCTTCATTTAAACAAGTGTAGGCAACCCATTCAGTGCAAAATCTTCTCACAGCATTGACATGTGCAAGATACAGAATTAAGCACATAAAAGTAATGATGTAGATAAATTTAAACATATAGTCTATCATTTCCTATAGGAAGGTGGTGGAAAAAATGGTTCTTGACACCCAAAGGTTTGAAATGGGAATAGTCCAGTTAACAACTACTGGTATTGATTTTTTCTTATATCACAGTTCAGTTGTATTTTCTCAGCAGCTGAGGTTTATTCTGTGTGTTTTCTTTTTTTAAAACTATTGACTACAAAATTGCAGAATTGATATATATATGAGTTCAGTTACAAAGATGGAAACTTTTGCCTCATTTCTTTTTATTGAAATAGGTGTGCATACCTTGACATAATCATTACTTATTCATGTCATGGTAAAAGATAGCTGTCTTTGTTTTACCATCTAAAAATGTTTTGGCTTTGCTTTTTTTGCCAACTCAATGTGCTTGGCTTTCATCCCTGTATAGAGTGGATAGTATCGTCCATCTAGGCCAAGGTGATAGGGAGGAACCAGATTCATAGAGATAATTTGCAGTGACAATTCTTTTGTATGAAGGAGATATTTATCCTTTCATCACCAGTCGTATCTTGTGAGAGTAATTAATTTACTTGACTTGTGCAAATTCCTGTTTGTTGCACTTGATAATCTTAACTTTACCTCAATTATAATAATGGTACCCGTATCCTTCTTTCTGTTGATCCTTCCCGTATACTTTCCTTAGGCACTAAGCTCACTGCCACTGTTAGAACCCACACTTGGGACTTCTCCCAATCCCCAAAAAGTTCTGATCCAGGAGCGCAATTTTTCTGATTTTTCAGAAACACACACATAAGCACTTGATCTAAAAGCCATATTCATAGTGAAAGTATGGAGAAGTAAAAAACATAGCATTAAGAAAGAACTAATAGTAATAGAATGGCAAACGTTAGTTTGTTTTATTGAATACGCCAGCAAAGCACACAGTTGAGATCTAGACAAATTGATTTTTGCCCTAAATGATTGGAATCGGTTCAGTACGGTAATAAAGTCTGGAGCCTGAACAGAAAAAAACAAGTTTTTTTTTTATCATAAGCTAATAGATTACACAATGGGGTCCCTCTGTCTCATTTAAACTTAGAAGACAAATCTTGTTGCCACATCTCTTATGTGCAGATGACAAATTTACATGAGGCAAGTTCCAGGCACTTGAAGGCAGTTAAAGCTTTTATCAAGTCTTAAAATTGAACAAGTTCCTAGACAACCCAGGCATTGCCTGCCTGAACATTGTCATGATGGGAAACCAAATGTGCTTTTAGTTGACCAGAACTTTTCTTTTAGCCTTAGTTTACCTTTATCATTATCCTGTACTAGTCTAAATAGACATTGATTGATTCAGGAACATAATGGCAAAGAGGAATCCGTTCATTAGCACCACCTCGTCTTCCTCTAAAAGAGTCTTCACACTGCCAAATTGTGGAGAGGAGAAATGATCGCAAAGCTTGGGAAAAAGAACATACCCTAACAAGTGGCTAGACAACAACTCCCATAGCCCCCCCCCCCCTCGACCTCTCTTCCTCCTCTTGCTCCTCCTCCAACTCTTCACCCCTCCTCCACCTACATCTACCCCCACAACCCCTCTAGTCATTCCAAACCTCACTCCTTTCACCTAAACACCCCTTGTGAAAAAGACCCCACAGGACACTCATTGACAAATCACAAATGGAATAATCATCAAGGGAAAAGAATACCGAAATATGAACAAGAGGCTGAAATCGGCAAAGAAGCTGGTGCCTCTATAAATAAATAAATTCGAACTAATTCACAGTGCCGTTTTTCACATTAATGTGTATGCATTTTTTTCCCTCTATTTTTATGGTCAGCTAAAACTAGTGTGTGCTACTTTAATTTGTTAACTTGCAAATGTCATTGACATGGTACAGCTGCAATATCAAATAAGTAGGCCCAATGCATGGTGTGTTTTATCGGTCATATCATAACAAACTCAGATGTCTTGTCAAATGATTGAACCATTTTTGGTGAGTGAGTGTTTGTGCATGTGTGTGTGTGCGTGTCTGTGTGTGTGTGTTTGTGTATGTTAAATGTTAAAGTTTTAAACTGATTATCTGCCCATTGCAAAAGTAAAGTAGGAAAATTTAACAGAAGTTCATAATGTTTCCAATGAAAAATGAACTGTTTGTAGAATTTTCCTACTGTCAAATGAATGCTATAAGAAAATAATGTGACTGTGCACTGTATTTATCAGTTCACAATGAAACAGATGATGTCTGAATTCAGACTGACCCGCTCTTATCTTAAACAGATATACCCCTTGAATGAAAGGTGGAAACATTTGTGGGACTTTTTTCACATTCTTTCACCTAAAATAGGAGACATAAGTAAGCAGATACATGTTTATGATTTGGTACAAGTCTCACTCAGTTTCTCTATTCACTGTTTCTTTTTCAGGCAGAAGAGATGAGAGACATTGTAGAAATGTCTGCAAAGATGGAGGAGCGTTACCTTCATCTATTTGATAGTGTCATCATCAACGACGACCTAGAAACGGCAGCAGCAGAGCTATTGGGTTTGGCAGCACGGTTAGAGAGAGAACCGCAGTGGGTGCCTGTTGGCTGGGCTTACAGTTAGCATACACTCACATGTGTGTGTGTCTCTCAGGTAATATTCGTTGCAGACTACCTTAATAAGACATGTTGGACAATACACAGATGGAGTGACCCTCAGGGAATAAGATTACCGGTATCACAATCAGAACAAGAGGCTATATCAGTCAAAGAAGTTGGTGCCTCTATAAATAAATAACTTTTAACTAAATAACTAACTGATGTAATTGGCATTATTTAAAGTTCAGCTTTGATGGAGGGACAATACATTGGAACAAATTCTATCCGGAGAAGACTTAAAATATATCATTTGATATAGCCTATATTTCCGAAAATTATTGTTCACTTACTTGATTTGTTATAATAAATAGGACAAATTGGATTGAGTCTGTGTAAAACATTATAGCTAAGTTTGTACAAATATACTGCTGAAATTATTCATGGTGACACAAGTATTTAGGGATTTCTGGCTATCAGACCTCCTTGGTCAGAGAGATTAATTAGCGTGCAAGCAACAGTTTACCGTAGCACCATCATGCTTGCCAATGGCAGTTGTTTCTAATTATTGTATACCTATTCATCTTTTTTGTTCTTCCATTTATATGTAATTCTGGCATTGATCCCTGTAAAGCCTCGGGGTTTTGTTGAAAAAGTTGTATAATATGATAATCTTTTTTTTTACCAAACTTCGTTCACCAATTTGAAAATGTATTTCTTGCATACAAGAATAAAGAATCCTTTTCTTTTCACTCTTAGCTGTGACTCCTGCTGAGATGTGGTACGAAATTGAAGGAATGGCAGATGTTTTACCAGCTCTGATTACTGTTGACAAGGCTGTGCCATGAACACCAAGCTAGCCCTTTTTGCAACTATCAGCACTGCCTTCACTGAAAGGGCAATATGACTCCGGTACCTGCAGCAATTTATCTATATCTTTGCCTGCTCATTTCTTCAGGGCTTTTGCTCTCAAAACCTGGTGAATGTGGTTAAATGCTTACCTATAGCAGAAGAATCGATATGTATAAATAATAAGTGAGCTGTGTTTTCATTTCAAACTGATTTGTGGTGACTAATTTATTTGGATTCCTGTTGTGTGAAAATTTAGCATCCATCATTCTGCAGCAGAACATTTTTGTACATAAAAATTTATGACCAGGATGTTTGTACCCTTTGATCAAAGGAAGTTTTTGTTTGTACTGTCCTGATTTGTACAAAGATATATTTTATATTGCATAACAGAGGTCCTGACTAATAATTATGATGTTATTCATGGTTTTGCAGTCATTTCTGTCAGTCATTGATGAACAACTCTGTGTCAGTTTATGCCAAAGCTTTTGTACTTCCATACTTTTTCAATGTCATCACTGTTGTTTTCATTTATGTTTGGCAAAAAACTTGACTTGGTTTACTACTAAAGTTTGAAGCAATTTGTTTTATTCCGTGCCATTGTTGCCAATCTGCAATTAGTGGCAAACTAGAGTTTTGTAGGAGTCATATAGGGGAGTGTGAATTCAGACGATTTGCGTTTTCATGCAGAGGTAAGGATGAACTTAGGGAAGTTCCTTTTTTATTCAAGTACATGTATCTCCCTCATTCTGTAAGGATGTAGTGTCCCTCTCAGCTTATCATGCAGAAGACCTGAGTTCGATTAAAGTAGGGATGTGCATCTGAGTCTTTTTGCTGTGATCGATCCCCTAACAGGCAAGGTCAAAGTAGCCCATCTTTTAGAATGGCCTTATAGTATTGCAAGGGATGTAAACTGTATGAGAGACATCCTTTAAAAAACCCTCAAGCTTCCAAGGCATGAAAACAATATAGTAGACCTATTATTGCTTTTTGCAAGTCCTATCTATCCCCCTAATTGAATTTGACAGGTGATAGTAATGTGTCTTTTGATTTTTTTCATCTAATTTGCCAGGCCGATTTGAGTTTCCTCTGAGGACCTCTATATTTAGAGAAGAGCTAAAGCACCATTTCATTTCACTATCAAAGGTCATTGCCACCATAGATCTGGATGAATGTCCAGAATATTTCAGAGTTAGTTACCATGGACAAAGAATTTGACCCTCCTTTACATAACAATGAATGTTAAGGTTTCAGCTTTAGATTATTTTAGAGTAGGCCAACACAGTATTCAATTATGATTCATTAATTGCCTGCACTTATGTATTCTCATTTTATAATGTGTTACTTTCAAAATGATTTTTTTTTTCTCAGGTGGTGTTGTGTATTCTATAACACTTGGAGTATGCTTTGGGTTGTGTTGTGTTAGTTTTTTTGTGTGTTTTTTTTTGTGCTGTTTATTTTCTTAGCTGTACTTGCTGCCATCTATTATTTCTGCTGTGCCCTTCTCCATTTCTTAATAAGGAGTACGTATCTCCATGGCTTTTTGTTTCCATATATTCAGTGGTCTCTACCTAAGATCCCACCTCTGTCATCTCAGTTTGCTTGAGATTCCAGTTTTGGAAGAAAATTGAATTTTCACTCAATTTTCTTCTTTTTGTGTGTGTTGGGGGAGGGGGGGGGGGGGGGGGGTTAAGCTTTGCATGATGGGGTAGTTTGGACTGGACCATATCTATAAGTATCAAAACCACCAAATACATGTAATGTAAAGACAGGCCTACCTCTTGATACTAATCAGATGATGTCAATTTGTTGATAGGAATGGGCAAGGGACTAAAAAAAAAAAAGAAAAAGGTATTAAAACCAAAGAGATGCTGTAGTTTGCTACGATATCTCTCTAATGTCTCTGTCTGTGGGCCATATTGTAGATGAGGCAGCCATGGATTTTCATCTTCAGAGCAAACCTATCAATTGTTTGATGTAATCATGCAGCTGTTTACTTGTGGGTGTGGTTTTGGCTTAACGTCCCTTGCAATACAGTCAGGGCCAACCCGAGCGGAGAGGCACATTGTCCCAGCAGAAAACGGAGAATACTTTATCAAACAAACTGTCCTACATGGGCCTTGAGCTGAAATCCTCTGAGTGATAGCGAAGTGTCTAACGTCACCACAGATGCCGGTGTTTACTTGTGGACTGCTCCGATGCTTTTCATTTCAACTTTTATCCCGGTTTCTGTTTAAACTAGCTATACTAAGGGGTCTTTGACTTACCATTTTGAATTACAACTTTGAATTACCATTTTCTTAAACCCTGAAAATGTCAGTTTGTGTTAAAAAATGGTTTTAATTTTGGGATATGACTTTCTGTACTCATGTACATCTTCAAAAATCAACTTCCAACTGAAAATCTCTCGTTCCATTACATAATTTACATTCACATGTCTTGATGGGAAGCAAAAGAATTAGTGGGAGGACCTAGATTTCAGATATTTTGATGCTTCAAAACAGGAAGACAATGGATGCTAATCAAGTGCTATAGCACACACAAATACTGTATGTTCTGCCTCAACCTCCAGCGTCTACAGTTCCCCTGCCCTACCCCATACCTTCCCATGCTCTGCAAACGTAGGCTTCTTGAGATAACAGTGTGCCTAAGATTCCTCATTACTTATCTCATGAGAATTGGGATCTTAGGTGACAACATGTATGGTACTTTTTCTTGGGGTATTCACAGACACTGTATTCTTATAGACGGTTCAGTCTTCTCTTTACCCATATAAAAAAATATCAGTTTCGGTAAGCAGCGACATCTGGCGGCAATAGTGGGGCAGAGCATTTTTGGCTCTTTGTGTATAGTAAATTAGAGCCGGGTAAATAGTATCAAATCATTTGTGATTTCAGTAAAAACTATTGTAACTGTTTCTTCATTTTTTTAAAATTCTCCCGAAATGGTTTTCCCCGCAACCAAGTGGGGTAGAGTCTTTCATAGTAGAAAAGAACTTCCGGTCCTTTTTATAAATGGCACAGGATAAAAATAGCGTTCAAGTGCAGAAAAATAGGAACGCGAATTTCCGATGGCCCATATAAATGCCAGGTGGCGCTTTAAGTTTCCGAGGGACTCTGTTTTCGGCGACTGAACCATCTATAAGAATACAGTGTCTGTGGGGTATTGCAGAAGAATAATGTTTTACAATAATCTTTTTTTAGCAGTAACATCTTTTGGTTTGTAATCTATGTTCTGCAATGCTCTACATAAGAGTCAAGATCATATGTTGTAAGCTTTATGTGCCATTGCTAATAAAGTAAAATTTAGTTAATTATTTCATTTTGTAGCTGTTTCATATTATTCATAATGTTTAGTAACATGTTTTGTTGCAAGATAGAAGCTGAACACAATTTTAAATGTTGTCCAAGACTAAAATCTTCCTGGCTTTTATTTCTAAGTCTTGTTTTTAATTTTAAACTTGTTTTTTTGTCACTGTGTTAAGATTATGATGTCAATTCTTTAACAGTTGGCCTTGAACGTTGTTGCACAATGGAATGTTCTAGCAAAATAGAGATCTCATGAAATTGGGAGCCTATTTTTTCTTTTTAATAGATTGACACACAATGTGAGAGAAGCTACATTTAAAAGTCCATAAAGAAAACTCACCGTTGTAACACTGTATTGGAAAACTTGGCCTTTTATCATGACATTATCATTAACTTGGTTGAGATGGTAGATTTTTACATTTGTTTGCATTCTGTCAAGTAGCCTACATCACATTTAAATGACAAAGTTTATGCAATTGAAGTTTGACTTTTACTTTTCTAAGTATTGATACAAATATTGAAGTACAAGTATCACACAAACATGTTTACATTAGTTGTGTGACAAGTTTCATTTTATCCAAATGGCATGGACATGTCTTCATTTGTACTTGTGCTCATTTTGGCTTCCACCATCCATGATGGCTTTTGAACTTTGTTATAGGCAATTCCTCGCAGGTTGTTTTTTCCCATGAATGATTGGAATATTTTAATTGATTATTCAGTCATCAAGGCTTCTTTCAATTTAGTCAACTGGGGCATTATTAAGAATCCATTTACTCATCAGGTATCACTAACATTTTTTTTCTTATGTCCTTGTCAGACACAATATGCAAACACAATACAATATTTGTAGTGACTTGCAGTCCGTCATATGTCCTAAAGTATCTTGTTAGTACCGGTACTGCAGCCTTTATATTTAATTGTTGTGAAAATATTATATGTCATTGTTTCTTCACAGGTCTTGTTTATTTCCAACTTTGCTTGTATTTTCCAATGAAGCAGCATAGCCTACATGACCACTGTATTACATTTATTTAAAAGCTGTCCATCCAATACTGTTACAGTCGAGTCCGCTTAGAATTGACTGGTCAGGACTTAAAAGTAGATGCTGTTGAATTTAATCGAGGTTGAAATAATCATAAATCATTTAATCCTGCTTTTTCCCCTTCTTGATCATAATAGATTAGGGGAAGATAAGGCAAATGTAAAAGCAATGGATAATTATGCTCACTACGTGGGAAGGTGACACCCAACGGAATGATGTGTGAATGAAATAGATTGCAGTTAGAGTAATGAGGCGAGTGGTGTGGGTCAGCCACCACAAGACCTGTATGGCGAGACACCATGTGGTCACTTGCAGAGATTAAAGCTATTCAATGTGCACGGGATGACACATGCATGCCAGGCTAGTTAGATGAGTTATGAGAGTGAGGAGAGAGGAAAGACTAGACAGTTTTGTTTGTTGTATGCGGGTAGTTTAATAGAGATTACATCCCCTCAGAGCTTAGGTAATGTGAAAAGAGCAAGCAGTAAAAACGTGACTGGAACTTAGATTAAACTGCTAGATTATGAAGTGTGTGTGAGGCCTCACTAAAGTGTCCTCTCTTCTATCTTTCTCTTCTTGCACGTGACAACAGCTGACACTTGGTCATTCAGAGTTGAATTTAAGCAAAAATACCACCAAATCTGTTGACTTGGTCATTCAGAGTTGAATTTAAGCAAAAATACCACCAAATCTGTTGACTTTATCTGAGGAAAAAGCCATTGAAATAATATGTAGAGGAAAAAATGGGACCACGGCAATATGTTGACTTTAAGTGAGTTGAATTTACGCTGACTCGACTGTACTTTGAAATAATTATTTTAGGCAGTTTTCTTTTATTTGGTGCTTTTTAAGAAATTATCATCATAGCTATAATGCTTCTTGACACTTTTGTACCCTGGAGAAGATACCACTTACACCATTTTAATTTGTTTAAGGAGAAAAGCACATAAGAATGAGTATGAGTAAGAAATTTTGCCTAAGGCAATTTTGTGCCATGGACAAGAAGCAGGGTTGCAGGATCCAGCAACAAACTTGTGCTTTAAGAAGATCTGAGAAAGAAAAGGTCATGCGCCAATTATGAGAATTGGTGTAGAGTTGGCAAACCCTCATGTTTGTCCCCATTTCATCTGATCTTGGGAAAACTTTGGAGGTTTTATGGCTGCCCATCCTGCTCTGTTTGGGATGAAAGAGAAGACGCCAAACTTCTCACATGCCTTGACAACAGCAATGTAAGGTGCAGCAGACATTCACCAAAACCAAGCCAAACTCAGTAATGTACAGAGCAACAAATATTTACCAAAACCAAGCCAAACATATTGTGTGTAATGGTGTCCTTTTCTTTACGTGGAAGAGAACTTGTTGTCTGTTGTGTTATTCTGTTGTAAGTGTGAGAAGATGCACGCTTGTATTGCTGTGGAGACAAAGGTCGTGGTCACTGACTTACAGAAATGAATGAATTTCGTATGTTTGATGAACCAGTACCCTACCTGTAATTCCTCATGGGGATTTGGTCATAGTGACAGATTAGTTTTCAATGGAATGTGTGTCTTGTAATCGAATGTTGTGTTTGTTTTGGCTTCACTCTTTGCACGGGGAGGGAGTTCAGAATAAAAATCTTCAGATATTACTCAAACGTTTTTTTTCTGTTGTCAATAATTTCATGTTATATATGTACATGTAATGTCTTCATTCTAGCCATGCAAGCACATAGAGTAATGTTTGTCTCCAGTTGTTGTCTGCCCTTATACTTTTTATCCTGTTATATTCTTAAGTTCAAATTTAGGCTTGAGTTAGGCATACTTTCAATCCAATAGCAGTAATATCACTATGTTGCATTTGGACACAAAAGCTTAATACATTAGTCTTTCATCCCACCTGGACCAAAGGTCATCAGCAACAGGTCTTCAATTAGTTTTGATCTCTGTGCCCTTTTCTCCAGCTGTTCTCATCCTAGTCTTATCAGCATCATGTTTGGCTGAAGATCATTAAAAAATGAGTTGAGCCTTCCATAGCCTGATGATTGCATATGGATAAGGTACTTGTTGAGCTTATCCCTCACTTGAAAGCAGACTCTATACCCCATGTCTTTTACAATTTATTATTTATTACCCCAGCAGTAGGCCATGTACGCCATTTCCTGGTTGTAGTTTCGAGCTGAGCTGACAAACTTCTATTGGGCCTCATAATTTATCTTCACAACTTCCAAAGAGGGCCTATGTCAGTCTAGGATCAAATGCCTTTTCATAATCTACAAAGTTGATTTACGGGTACAGTGATCCATTCAGCTCAATTGAATACACCGCTCTATTATGATGTGTTCGGTTGTTATCTGGCCAGTGTATGATCAGTCCCGCCTGAAATTGAAATCTTCCTGCTGATCTCACAACCTCTGATCCACCGGCTCCACCAGTCGCCCTAGTATTAATATGATGAGTCTGTTCTATAATAGGCTTATGTTGACAGGGACTGGCAGCAGTGTGATGTCTCTTTAATTCGAACAGAGACTAAGATCTCCCTTAAAAAAAAAACTTTGTTGAGATGACCATCTCTCCAGTCTGTCGAGATCTCCTTGTCACCAGCCCTAAAGAGGTAACAGAGTTTCTCAATAAACGCGCTTGACTTTGAACTTGAACCCGCCGTCAGTGCTTCAGTAGAGTTCTAAATCTCAAGCCATAATGCCTTTCTGTTCCCCAGAATAAAAAAGGCAATGGGTTTCCGGATCTCTGCTCTTGTTACTCTGTCACAATTAATGAATGATCTTGTTCTCCTTCGTGTGATGTATGGTGGGTTTCCCGGTGCTGCTTGTTTCTGTCAGTCAATCCCGAAGTGTTGCGGCAGGTTAGGTGCAGTCTGTTGGTTGGTTAGTTAGTTTTACGCCCCTTAAGCTTACGCTGCGAGCCATGAAGGGTCATTTTTCTTCTTTATTTGTTTGTTTGGGGTTTTACGGCTCCATCGATTATATAAGGTAATTTTGGAGCCGAGAAACATTTCAAAGTAGCCAACCGGTATAAGGAATTAGGGTAGGAATCAATTTTAATTATTTTGTCCTGGCGGCAGCCTAATAATAACCTAGGTTCACAGTTGCCTATTACTTTCTTTTTCAACCATCTGGGGATCTTTAATTTGAATCGAGCGTAACGTGCACATGTGATCTCTGAGGTTTTGCGTTGAATCTTACTTACCAGAAGATCAGGGGTGTACGTGGTTGAAAAGTGGTCGGCAAAAGGAATAAAAAGAATCAGTGTTG
This sequence comes from Phyllaplysia taylori, assembly GCA_032273245.1. Classification (NCBI taxonomy): domain Eukaryota; kingdom Metazoa; phylum Mollusca; class Gastropoda; order Aplysiida; family Aplysiidae; genus Phyllaplysia; species Phyllaplysia taylori. The sequence continues at coordinate 12,744 of JAUKPP010086570.1, forward strand.
ACTACAAGAGTAGCAAGGAGTAGAAGGAGGCAAGGGGGAAGAGTCAGACATCTAGTTGAAAGTGTAGACACGGCACAGGGGAAAAGAAGAAGAAAAAATAAACTGGGGATAACGTGCCTGCACTGCCTGGGGATCGAACCTGGGACCTTGGCATGAGAGGCCAACACCATAACCTTCAGACCACGAGAGTCCCCAGTGGCTGTATGCATCAAACTAGGAGTAAGACCTCATGACTGCGTCAAACGCTACACTTAGATGTTAAAAAAAATAATCGGATGCACGAAACGCTCTTAAGTCTACACAGTGCGTAGAAAAATCCCTTACATTCGGTGTACGTCGCCTAAAAACTTACGCCAGTGGGGGAGATCTACCAACGAGACCTAGGCCTACACCATGCGTAGCCGCAAACTTTCATGCATGCGAAAATCGTCCAAAACACACCTAAGTTTACGAGTGTATCATGCATGCGGCCACATGTCATTTTAGATTGTCCCCATCGAGTCTTCCTGGAGTGTTTGTGTCTGTGTCAACAGACTGGGTTCTGGGGTTTAAAAGAAAAAATCGTACTGGTACTCCGAAAAGAAGTTTTTTCACTGAACGACGACTAACAATATTATTACTGACAATGTCAATTGTCCGTAAGCAACAAACATGTTCGCCAGGACCAGGAGTGCTAAGGGCTAGGAAGTCGCATGAAAAATCAGTCTGGCTGTCCTTTTATTTATCTGATATTTTCTTTATTTTCTTTGTCTATTGGAGGTCAAATATGGTTTATTGACTTTTCATTTTTGTTATTTCCTCATATGGGGGGCTTTTGATTCAACTATTGATCTGTGGTACTTATTATTCTATCATTAATAATGTTATCTAGTTACAGTTTCATTAATTTATTTATTGATTCATTTATTTATTTATTTATTTTATGTTATCTTCAACGGCCCCAAGGACTGACGACCCTATGCATAACATTCTGCCAGTCTTACTACTGGTAGTAGGACATACCAAGTATCGTAACTTTTCACGCAAACACTAACTGCATGTAGTATTCCCTATGGGTAACCTAAACCTGTATGCTATCGACATAAGGTGTACACCTCACATCTCCTGAACGTTCGCATTTGCAGGTAAAGCCTCATCCGTCCTACGCATCTTCCTTTCTTCACCTAGATAGATAAAAAAAAAAAAAACTAATACATAACAAAATGTCACCAACAAACGAGACTGGCTGTATCAATTTTGGAGAAAAAAAAATATGGTGACGATAGATAAATGGTCGTCCCACTAGGGGACGGGAAAGTGGGTGTGCCGCCTCTGGACTCAAAGGAGTAAAGGAAAGTAGTGACAATACTGTAATTTAACATTACTATAGCTCAACTTTTTTTTTCATCAATAAGTGAACCATGATGAAATAACTACTGTATGACTATGAGTTTTGTCTGTTCCTGTAGACTAACGTTACAATCTACAGCTACATGTATCTGCTATTATACTCACACAAGAATTCACTATTAACCAAACCGGGATCCTTAGAATAGAAATCGGCACAAGGGAAAAAAAAACAGAAAAAAAAAACAATCTCTCTCTCTCTCTTTCTCTCTCTCTCTCTCTCTCTCTCCCTCTCTCAACCACACTAATGATCTTAGGGGAGGTAAGATCCAACACCAAGTCCTTTCGGATAAGGACGAACAATTCTGGGAGGTCCCGTGTGTAGCCTACATTACGCACGTTAAAATTCCTTGGTGGTTGAAAATCGAAAAGAGCAAGCAAATTAGGCCGCCATCCGGGCAAAATTAAAAATTTCAGCTTATCAGCCGACAGTCGCTACGTTAGGTAGATGAGATACAAACAGTAGTAAAAATTACAAAGCTTAACCAGACCTCAGAGATGGAATAATAATTCCATCTCTGAGGTCTGGTTGAGCTTTGTAATTTTTACTACAGTTTGTATTTCCACACACGTTGCAAGCTCTTTCGAATCCTTTGGGATCCCAGATTGCAGTATCTCTGTTGGAGAGCCTCTTTCATCCTCGTTTGTAGATGAGATGCGCACGGCTGGCTACGAATCACTTCGCATCGAGCCGTCTCACGGATCACACGCTTGCTGACTTCTCTCCTTCCCCTCAGGATACTGATACTGATACAAGTGTTAAATATATATATATATATAATTCTTTCGTGTTTGTGAAGACGGGACGGGATTTCCCGTAAGTTGACTTCTCTTTCTTTTTTCTTTTTTGTAACCTTAATACGACAGATCGAACAGCTTTTTTTTCTTTTTTTCTTTTTTTGGTTTTTGGTTTAACGCCCCATGCAACTCTGTAAGGCCATTTACGAGGCGGGCCCTCCGAACTTTACGTCCATCTCCGATAGGACGGGGGTCGGAGCCATTAAAACTCCGAAAAAATCCCGGGGATCCTACCCAGATTCGAACCCGGGACCTTCCCATCTGTAGGCTGGCGCACTACCGCTCGGCCATCGACGCCTCCCGAACAGCTTTTTATGTTGTTCATGAGATTTGTGCTGTTGCACACAGTCGAATAATCTTTCTGTACATTTAATTTGTTGAAATTACATTACAATCAAACACTGAAACATCAAATCGGTCTTTATTGCGAGACCAATTATAAAAGTTGCCCTTGTTAAACGACATGTTTGAATTGTATACCGTGCTGGCCTACAAAAAATTTATATTGGAGAGAAGAAGTACCGAGAGCTGTTACTTACCTCCCTTATGTCGCAACTCCTAACGTGTTTCTTCAAAAGTGGCGCTACCGTACTATGGTCCAAGCCAAAATGGCGAAACAAAAGTTGGCTTCTCTATAAATAAATACGTCTTAATAACTACCAGATGAAAGGAACAAGACACACACTTATTTTATAGTGCACAGGCAAACAGAAAATCTCATCAAAATTATCATTAACCTAAAACCAATAATATAGCGATAAATATTGATTCATGTCAACCACGTCATGATTCTAGTTTTTTACTCTCTTATGACGTAGTAACGCACTAGGGGAGCTCTTTTGCTACTCTTTTGCGTATACATTTTTCTTTCTCTTTCCACTTACTAATCCAGACCGAGCTTGCACCTCTTTATAAAATTATAATCTCTTTGCTGATACTATCGTTTGTCAGACCGCCCTTGTGGCAAAAATTGGTTGAACATACTATTATTGTCAGACCGCCCTTGTGGTAAAAATTGGTTGAACATACTATTATTGTCAGACCGCCCTTGTGGCAAAAATTGATTGAACATACTATTATTGTCAGA
>JAUKPP010086681.1:0-16014 GCA_032273245.1 Phyllaplysia taylori
TCTCTCTCTCTCTCTCTCACACACACACACACACACACACACACACACACACACACACACACACACACACACGCTCATTCCCCCCCCCCTCTCTCTCTCTCTTTATCTATCTATCTATCTTTGTCTGTCTCTCTGTCTGTCTGTCGGTCGATCGGTCGGTCGGTCGGTTGGTCGGTCTGTCTCTCTGTCTATTTATCTATCTTTCTAGGCCCTACCTATCTATCTGTCTGTCCTTCTATCTGTCTGTCTACCTATCATATATCTACATGTCTGTCTTTTTTTTTTATCTATCTATCTATTTATCTATTCTTCTAGTTAGCTATCTACCTATCTATCCAGCCAAGAGAGCTGGCACCGGTACCTCTATCAATAAAATAACTTATAATGACCATATGTATCTCACCATCTGTTTCTCTTAGTGTTTATTCATCTCCCTTTCTCTCTTTCTCTCTCTTCTCTCTCTCTCTCTCTCTCTCTCTCTCTCTCTCTCAGTCGCTCTTTCACTAGCTCTTTCTCTCTATCTTTCTTCGCAAGTTTTGTTTCGGGTTAGTTTTTTAGCCGTATGCATAATCTCGTGCGCATAGGCCCTTTATTGTGTTAGTGTGCGTGAGTGAGAGCATTACTGCATACATAATATCTAGGCCAATGTGTGTTTGTGTGTATAGGCCTATATGTTTGCATGAGTGTGTGTCTGTGTGCTTGTTTGTGTGTGCATGCGTATTTGTGCGTGCTTAATAGCAAATAATTGCCTGATACCTATCTGAGGCCTCTAGTTTCCATTGTCTATTTTTCCAGTGCCATGCATTTTATCGTTCTTGCTTTGTTTTGTTTTTCAGGGACTTGAAGATGGAAAATATTATGTTGGACACTCCGAAGAAGAATATAAAGCTTGTTGGTAAGTTTGAACCCCCGACAGAATAGCATGTTATTATGATCGACAGTGAGCCTGTTTCCCTACCCAACTCTCTCTATAGGCTACTCTTTATTTCTATCCTATTTCACGAGCAAGGTAAATTGAGCCCACTTTATCTATGTTAGTATTATTTTTTTAATTGATTGGAAGGGAGCGGGGGAGGAGGGGGGGGGGCGCAGTTCCGGCGTAGCAGTAGGTCTTACGTGTATGGGCCTAATATATTGAGAGAGGCTTCTTTATTGTGTTCATCATTTTATTCTCTTGTGTCTTCTTCTTTTTGTTAATTTATTTAGCCTAGATCCACATGAAATTCGCCATTTATAATTTTTCTCATAAATTCTTTACGTTTTTATTAATTTGCTAAGATGTAGGCTATGACACCGGATTTTGTTTGGTCTTTAAACAATTTAATCACTACTTGACCCGCATTCTTGCTAAATCTATAGAAACCCGTTTCTTGCAAGATGCGGTCAAGGGGAAACAAATCAATAAATCAATACCTTTTTCTTCCAGTGAGAGGGAGGTAACTCAACCTAAGCATTTGGGGTTAACTGACTTTCCATTTCGCGGAATTCCTTATTCATTTCCATTTCCTTGATGCCAATATAGCTACTTCCTAGCTACACTTAGCTGTTATCTTAATTATTGTTTGAAACTCTTTTGTTTATAGACTTTGCTGGGCTTTTTTTTTCATGATTTAGTATTTTCCTTTGTGAAAGTTATATTTTACATTCAATATACTTCATGTGATTTTCACTAATTAAAAAGGGGTTATACTTTCTTCTTTGTTTTTTGTTGTTGTTGTTGTTGTTGTTGTTGTTGTTGTTGTTGTTTTTTGCTGTTTACTATTTTAGCGTCTTTTTAGCGGTTTTGTATGTTAAGGCCTGCCTGACCTTACAGATTCTCTTGCTTTGTATTATAAATTGTCTTGCAGCACTGGTGAGGAGGACTTTTATATTTTTCCTCTTAAGTCCAAAGTAAGAACCTGTAGATCTATGTGAGAAATAGAGTAGATGCTAGATCTTGGAGAATTGGGGAAATTTTCGTAAATCGCAACATCAAAGAGCTTATAATTTCATCCTTCCCTCCGTCTCCGGTAACATCTCGATGCTCAAACTGCAAGTCAACCTGAAACATCCAGGCTAACGTTTGTACCAATAATACACCTACCATCTAGTCTGCTAGAGATCTTGATCTAGATCTCTAGATTTTTATATCTAGATCAGATCTCTCTCTGTAATAAATCAAGCTCACCGAATGCTTCCTTCCTTACAACTTTCAGATTAATTAAATGTATGAGGAGTAGATTCTAAGTTATTAGGCCTAGCCTACTGTATGCGAGACCCTTCCCTAATACTCAGGTTAAGGTTAGGCACCCTCAGCCCACAGGATTTATGCGAAGTTCAGGATTGTTTTTGTTGTTGACGTTGTTTAGCCCTGAAGGCAAAAATACAACTAGGCTGAATAATTTTATTCGATTTCACCTCATAAGCTTAGATATTGGCCCAGGTAACAAGGCTCATGATTCCTTTTCATTCCAAGCTGTGCCTTTTCTTAACCATTGCCATAACCGTACTCTTCTGATTGAGGAAGGTTATGTAGGCCTAGGCTTAGCCGAAATGGTCAGTGGTCAGGCTTCCGACAATTCGTTGATTGTTTTACATAAGGGCGAATGATACTAGCATTGTAGTGGAGTGTTTGCCTCTTTTCAAAACAGCCGGCGGATTGCATGCAGTTAATGACTCTTCGTTTCCTCTGCAGATTTTGGCTTGAGTAATACTTTTTCCAAGGATGACCTCATGAAGACTCACTGTGGTTCTCCCGAGTATGCAGCTCCAGAGCTCTTCACACTTGGGGAGAAATATGGACTAGAGATTGACATCTGGAGTCTGTAAGTCATTAAGTTTTGTTTTCAAAGTTGTTTCTTTCTCTCTCCCTCTCTCTCTCTCTTTCTCTCTCTCTCTTTCTCTCTCTCTATCTCTATCTATCTATCTATCTATCTCTCTCTCTTTGAAGTTGATCACTGAGTATAGGATGTAAGCTTGAAAGAACAGTAATCCAGAAATTGAAATTATTCATCTATTGAGAAACCTGAATTCTTATAAAAATCCTTTCAAGTAAATTCTCTCTCTGTAAAGTGATACACGTTACTTGAAATTATCTTGGAAGATACCTAGTGCTGAGAATAAAAAAACAATGACATACAGTGCTGGCACAGATATAAAGATATGCACGAAGACACACACACACTAACTTGAAAAATATTTTGTGAATTTGTCACCTATTTCTTTCCCCAGTGGCGTTGTGATGTACGCCATGCTGGTAGGCAAACTTCCCTTCACCACGCCGTACACAGACCAGTACCGCAGACAGAAGCTCGTGCAGCAGATGGAGAAAGGACTGGTGGAAATTCACAACCAGGAGATGATGCACCTCTCAGCCGGTAAGATAGAAGCTCAATCCATGAGATCAGATAAAGATAAATTGTTACTGTCTTCATAATGACAAATATCTGACTGTGAGCTGCTTAACTTATTTCTCTATTTTCTAACATTCTATGAAGGGTATATATAAATTCGTTTCTGAATGTGATTCAAGTGATATTGCTTGAATATATTTCAGATTGCCAGGATTTGTTGCATAAAGTGATCGAGCCCTCGCCATCTCTACGCCTTCCTTTGTTAGACATGGAAATACACGCGTGGCTGACAGAGAATGGCAAAAAGCCTTTTGTGCCCTTTCAGAGCTTTCCTCGTGACAAAAACATGAAATCTCAGGTACAGTACATTTGATTTTACGTATTCATCTTATTTAGCTTTGCCATCTTGACCTTAGCTTCTTTGCTAATGTTGTTTGCGAAATGTTTTTTCTTGGTCGAATTTCAAAGCGGCCATTTCAGGCCTATATTACAGATATACGCGCAGTAAATCAAAACAACAAAACCGCTTTCAACATTATTGCTGAGAAAATATATATAAAAGTAATTGATACACCCACGGGGGTCTTTAAGCTTTGTCCATGGGGATCTTTAAACTTTGTAAAGCATGCATGAATATCTGTAATGAGTCCTGAATGTAAAACTTAGCCTGTAAGGAGTAGCTGTCTAGCTTGTGCAAAGACAGTGATGCACATAGGTGATTCAGTGAATTGAAGATTTTAGTTCCAGGAAAGCCTGGAGCTTACGATTGTTTCACACGCAAATTGCTGAATTAAAGATGTGCTTCAGTGTTTTTGTTCTGTTTTGTAGTATGCTCCTCTATCAGCTTTATTGTCCCAGTTTTTATAACTGCTTCATTTCAGTCCTGTTTTCAGCAGTATATGAAGTTCAGTAATTCAGACGTTTGAAGTTATTTATCTATAGAGGCACCAGCTTCTTTACTTTGGCTGTTTTAGCCCCTGTAAGACTGTATCCAGAAAAGAATGTATTTCAGCGTAGAGAAAAGCTTGTGTCCCATTGTAATTATACGTTCTGGACCTTGTCCTATAATTTGGAAACATCTGAATTCTAAAAAGTCCTTTCAAGTAAAGCCCCTTTCTGTAAAGTGATATAGGTAACTTGACATATTTTGGAAGATACCTTGCAGTCAGAATGAAGAAGTGGGCTTGTATTTATTTTTATGGGGGGGTACGTTTTTTTGTAAGAAAGGGACAGCTTTAACATAATTATTTTTTACTTTTAAGTTTCTACATTTTGGAATCGTCTATAGCAACTATTAAACATTTTTGTTAGTGTTGTGATTTTGGAAGGCTAGCCTCTGTAGTGAGGCAAGGCTGGTCTAAGGTGTTGTCATTTCAGGTACATTTTTTCATATATTTACCATTTATTATTATTTATGTAGAAGAGTTTCCTTTACTTCATGGACCTTTATTATTTAGTAGGTTATGACATAAGTTCTGGACAAACATTATGGCCAATGATAGGTAGCATGGGGTGCAACTTTTTCACATTTTACTTGTGGGGACGAATGAAAAATGTAATGCTGGTATTACAGTATAGGACAAAGAAAAATATAATCATTTGTACGTTCTTTTCATGCATCATCGCTAAATAAACTGTTCTGGACAGTTTAATACCACAATTTCTTTCATAATTTGTGTGCTGCAATCTGTGCTTAATTTCATATGTTCATGTAGCAGAGACTGCACTGTCATTTGCTTCGGCATGAATATTCAGAATATTAAATTCATCCAAAAATTGATTTATTTAATATAATTCTTATAGACTTGCCCTAATTTGCACTGTGAAACCACATTAGTTTTTCCTCATTTTGTTAGATTGTAATGGGAGTTTCTCATAGCTCATTGACAAGCATTAGGAGTGTTTTCTCTTATCTTTTTAAAAAATGTCATTTCTTCATGGACTTTGACATCTAAACTTTCAAATATTCATGAGAGGTAGCCGGAGGGAATATTGTCATCTATATATTACAGTGCATTGCTATTCATTGTACAAAAGACGTTTATTGTTACATTATTCTTATATTGTCTTGTACAATAAAATATCCCCATTTACCGTTAAGGGGCGGTACTTGAATGGTACATGCATTTTTCGTTTCTTTTACACATTCATTAAAATGTTACACATTCACAATTTTCACATTATCAAAAATTGGAGTAAGCGTTCAATATCACTGAATACACTGAGAAATTTAGGAACTTAAAATTGAAAAGCATCTTTATCATGTTTAGCCATCTCCCAGAGACAAGAATTTCAAGGGGAGCAGACTTACTAGTTATTGTGCTTTCTTTTTTTTGTCTCAGCCTTCTCACTTTTGCAACCCTTAAAGAAGCGCCATAGAATACCCTGTAATAGTGTAGTTTTCCCACATTTAGATTTTGAATGAAAAAAAAAAAGAAAAGAAAATGGCTATTTGAGAGCTGGGTGACTAGTTTAGAGCAATATTCAGGTGTGTGTGAGAGTCTGTGTTGGTTCACAATGTTCACATGATGCCATCTGTTGTGTCCTTCCTCGAGTCCTGCCTCTTGCAGGATTCTGTCAGTAGTGCAGACGATGACGAGGTAACCCAACACTTTTGCTTTGAATTGTGGATTTCATTGAGTTTGTGCAAGCTGTACTTTAGTGCAGAAATTTAGCATGCTGGATCCCATAAAGACAGCAATTGTTGGTCCATTAAATGATGATTTGGTGTTAATTCTTTTCTGGTTAAGATTGCTTTTCTCTGTACTCAAGAACAGCTTGCAAAAAACTTCTAAGAGGTTATAAGGAAATGTTGGTCATCGTACCCTATGTCTAATTGTGTGTACAATGCTGTGTTCCTTAGCAAATTATATCAAGATTTTCTTTTCTAATCAGTTTCACTAGCAATTTTGGGAATATTGAAATTAGTGCCTCCTGCTTTGCTATTGCTGTGTGCATCGACTACCCTTCAAACCTAACTCATGTGTTTTACGACTTAATTTTAATCCATCTCTTAAGAATGAAAGTCGTGGTTACCCTGTAGGCTATTAATTTCTTAAGAATGATAATCATGGTTACTCTGTTTGCCAAGTGGTCAAATACATAAAGATACAATTTCTGTTAACGCTGTCTGTAGGGTGTGCGATCTGATCTAAGAGAGTGAAGAAACTGCTAAGGAACTACAGTAGCAGACATGTCTTTGTTGATCATTGTCATGATATGCCTTCAGTTTACCACAAGGCCAGGATCTAGGCACCTCTTCTGTTTATGTTAAGGTCTTCTACTTTACAAGATCATCCTGCTTTTTAGGACTTGATGAGCCAAATGGTTTGCACTCGCTGAAAACAGATTTTTCAGCCGCTTTTATTCTCCTGGTTGTTTTCAAGGTAGTGAAATGAATGCTCCGTGTTTGACTTGAGACGATTTGATGTATAGATCTTAGAACTTTTGATATCACGTGACATTCTTTCTGTCCCTCGAGACATGTTACTACTCCTAGTCTTGTTGATATTATACTTATCTTCTTTACCTGAATGCTCATACTTCTTGCTTGCCAGCCCGTGTAGTGGATGCTCTTCTTGCTGTGTGCGAGATTTTGGATGCTTGCATTCTGCTCACACAAATTTGTATATTATATATATATTCATAAGTCTGTGCATCTTGGAGTTTTGTTTGAACTTTGCATTTTCTGTTCTCCAGTTTTGTGTTTGAATTAGGTTTATTACTATTAGGTTGCTGCAATTTTTTTTTTCATTTTTAGTTAGGAGCCTGGGTGGTGAGAGGTATATTCCAGTTAGGGCTATTTCTCCTTATATTATTATAGTTGTGTTTGTATTTGTATTTGATTGTGTTTGTGTTTACAGGGCTATTTCCCCTTATATTATTATATTTGTATTTGTATTTGTTTTTGTTATTTGTATTTGTATTTGGTTGTGTTTGTTGCTCCTTGGTGTTCTGAAATTAGACGATGCTTATTTTATTTTTAATTTATGTTTTGTTTTTCTTGAATCAAATTTATTTTTGTTTTAATCTGTTCTTATTGTTGTTGTTTTCAAAGTATTTGTAACGGAGGAGAGATGGAGGTTTTAGCTTCCTTCTGTTTTCTTGGTTTCGTTGATTTTACTAGTTTGCTAACTCATCTATTTACGGGCCATTATTTGGACAGCATTCTGTGTTAGTGTGTCTGTATTCTAAACGTAACCTGTGGAAAAAGTAAGATGGCGGGGGACTTTTTTTTTCTTTTTTTTCTTTCCTTTTTTTTTTCTTTTTTTTTTTTTTTTACATCACTGGTAGAATAATGTTTTACATTAGATGGGAATTTTTTTCGAAGCGAGACGTTGTCAGACTCAAACGTTCTTGTGTGCTTTCTTTTACATAGTAGGCATGTTATAAACTTCTATTGCTTGCGTATGTGTGTGTGGACGTGTGTGGGTGTGGGTGTGTGTAGCCTCAGTGTCCTGAGGTTCAATGCACTTTTTTAATGAATCTAAAATGTCTCTCACTGTGGGACTGACTGATCTGTACATTTTTATTCTTGTAGACTTTTTCTGGGCTTTTTTCTCTATTGAAAAGGTTTTGTAAAGCAGGATGAAGATTTACATTAGGGACTGTTTACATACGTATATCAGTTAAATCAGATAAAATATCTATATATATGAGGGTAGGAACTTTTTATGCCTTGCAATCGCTCTTTTATTCAGGCATTTCTATAAGTGTTTTGTTTTTACAGTATATGAGAACATGATTGATAAAATGGCGTATGCTAATCCCACTGAGGATAGCTTTCCCAGAAAATTGTAGAGAGTTTAAACTGGCTATGTGAACAATTATTCCTTTAATTTCTATATATATTTAAGTCCACTTTGTAGAGGTTAGGCATTGAGTGTCAGAATGTTTTTAAAAGCTGATCCATTTTGCCTGTATAATAATTCCCAAAGGACAGCTAGGACATTCTCTTTTCTCAGAGGAATGACACTTTAGCCTATAGTAGGCCTATAGACTGAAGTAATATTCGTTGTATTATATTCGTTTAAGTATTGAACAAGGACATGCATTGCTTTCACACAGTCGAGACCGATTTTCATTTAATGACACTTTCACTTTGCACGTCTCACAAACACACTTTGTATGTTCTAGATGAGCACTGGGTGACCCACCGGCGTTTTGATAAGACAACGACGATCATAATAAATATAGCTTGAATCTATAACGTCTTCTTTACAGGCAGCCTAAAAGATTTTTTTATTTTCCGTCTCTTTTCAGGCCCTAGAGGAATTAGCACTTGCCTTAAACATGAAGAGAGAAGTTGTGGATCAGAAAGTGGCTGAGAATAAGTCGGATGAGATGTCTGCAATGTTCAATATGATATTAGACCGAAAACGCCAGCAGCAAGGTAATGCTTTCTTGGTTTAAAGTATGCTAGGCCCTACTTCTAGCAGTAGCCTTCTTTGTGCAGTCTTCGTAAATAGCCTACATATCATGTTATACAGTTGAACCTGCTCAAACGGCCTCCTGTATAAGAGGACCACCTACACAAACGACCACTTTCCATTGACTCCCAAATTATATTTTCCTATATAATTATTATCCCACTCTAAGACAACCACCTTTTTAAAAAAGGCCACTCTTTTTCTCGACATTGGGTGGTCGTCTTAGACAGGTTTGACCATACGTGTATTTTATGTGGTGGGTGCTTTAGCTTGCTTTATAAACTTACTCTTTGCGCATTTTTTTTATGTCTTTATTGTAAAAAATATTCAATGAAGAAGCTCGTGTATGGGGTTGTTTTTTCACAATATGTGCAACAGATAGCCTGTAGTGTATATGCCGCATATTCTCCAGATGTTCCCATAGTTTATGAGTAAAATCTGATGATTTCTAGATTTTCATACAAAAGTTTCCATTAAGCACTGAGTACACATTATTACAATATGTACTAGTCAGCAACTTTTTCTTCTTTTTTTGTAAACCGACTTTCAAAACATTAGAGGCCATATAGTTAGTTAAAAGTTAGTTGTTTTTAAACTATAGAGGCGCCTAAGGCCATATAATTTTATCAGCTGTGTCTACATTCATTTGATTCTTTGAATCATTCCTTCGTTGGCTCATCATAGCAGGTGGTCTGCTCCTTCTAATTCTTTTTTGGGTGCCTATAATCCTAATCCACTCCACGACACTGGTATGATCTTCTAGCACTGATAGTGCCGTAATACCTCAACTAAAAGGATAAATATACAGCTCACCAGCTCAGCTTTACCTTTTCTCTTTCCTCAGGTATGTACGAGGTGGATCACACTCTAAAGAATGAGAAGAAGGAGCAGCGTGCCAAGAGATCCAAGTCGGCGCATGCGAGATCTGGAGACAAGAAACATGGTCTGACATTCTTAACTAGTTAGTTAGTTAGTTAGTTAGTTAGCTAGCTAGCTAGCTAGTCAGTTAGTTAGTTAGTTAGTTAGTTAGTTGGTTGGTTGGTTGGTTGATTGGTTAGTCAGTCAGTCAGTTAATTCTTCGATTAATCATCTTATGCTTTGGTCTTTCACGGGAAAATTAGTGATTGCACTTTGTCCACTTGCCATTTCTTCTTGAAACATTTGTGATATTGTAGATTTCATGTAGAGCTACTTGATATAAATGAATTGTTCAAACTTTTTTTTTATTTTATTCACCACTTTTTTAAGTGATGTTGGATCTTCATAGTGTTATAAAAATTTGCCTACTTTCCTTAATACTCTAGAAATGTTCATAATATTTCATTGTGCACACAACTACATTTAAAGTCATCACTATTTTATGATGTAAGCAGTTATTACAAAAAGCAGGCATACGCATATGGGCTACCAGAAATTATACTTTCATGATAGCTATATCAACAATAGTAAGCGTACAGTAAAGATTGGATGACAGAAAGTCTTGTTGAAATCTGAGGCTGAAATGCAATAAATAATATTCATGCAAGAAAATGACTTCATTAATTTCTTTGTATGCCAAGGGGAATAACTGTGAATATCTCAACTTCTGTGCTTAGCCTTTACAGTAGAGAAGAATAGATTAATGAACTCGTGAGAATTTCTAAAACAGCTAAAGAAGTTGATACCTCTATAATAATAATAATAATAATAATAATAATAATAATTATAATAATAATTAAAATAATGATAATAATAATAATAACAATAATAATAATTACAATAATAATTAAAATAATGATGATGATTATGATAATAATAATTATAATGATGAAAATAAAAATAATAGTAATAATGAAGGTCATTTATATGGCGCTAAATGAATAAGTCTAAACTACCTCTATTCCAGCGACTCCTCCAGCCTTGGTCCTGCCATCAGACGACATGAACGTGGAGTCTGCTCCACACAGCGGCAACGAGCAGGATCACGAGACAAAGTTCAGCTCGTTTGACTTCCTTGCCCTTTGCAGCACGCCCACCTGGCTAGGTCCAGAGCGCCGGAAGTCCCGTAGGAGGTCAAGGTCACCCATGCCTTCCCCTCATTTACAGCAGCACGGGAATCAGGGAGTAAGTCACGTTGATTGGTTTATAGGACTTATGCTTCTATTTCCGCTCGGTGCCCCTTTCTTACCCATCTAATGAAAATTTAGTGTTAAACCATGTAGTCCTACGCCTTCATAGGTGGGTGATAACAGGAACAACAAAGGCACACTATGCACCCCCCCCCCCCTTACTTTCCCGACCCTCATTCTTCATCTCCAGTCCCCTACCTTCCTATCCTCCATCACCTTCCGAAATCCCCCAGTCTGGCCTCCTTACTTTCAATCCCTACTCCCAAGGAAAACAGATTTTTAAAAGAATGAGTTCTTCAATTACATGTTCTCTCTTTAACAGAGTAAAGGACCAATAGTAAGCCTGTTTTGCCGGGTATATATTAGTAAGAATATCCCATGGGTTCATTCTTCTGCTTATCTCTCTTTCCCCCACCGTTACCTCATCTTACGGTCTGTTTCGTTCATTCCAATCTTTTCTGCTTCATTTATCATTCTATTTCCTCCATTGCTTTCTCATTTTTCTCTACGGTGAGTCAGAGAAGCTCTACCTGCGCCTGTGGTGTAGAGGTTAGGCTCTTCCCCTATTATGTAGAGGCTAGGAGTTCGATCCTCGTGTTAAACGAACATCTTTGTCTCTCTGCTGGGGTATTATGTCCCTATCAGCCCATGTTGGCCCTGACAGACAGGGTTGAAGTAGCTCCCCTCTTTAATGACCTTGCAGGGATAAAAAAAAAAGGGACGTATAACCCTAATCCAAACCCACGGGCGTAGCGTCCATGCAAGCAAGAAAGCAGTTCTTGCTCCATCTTTTCACCACCTGAAAAATCTACCAAATTTTCTCTGAGGACTCTTTCCTGATTTTCTTTAAGATAGTTTTCTTTTTTACTTTTACTTTTTTGCTTGCTCCTAATCAGTGGGCATTCTTCGCCACTGTTCCAACCAAAGGAAGATCTCGTGAAGGCTAAGCCCATTTGTGGATCTTTGGCCTAGCGGAGATGTTAGGGTATTCTTCTCTCCTTCAGGTCAAACCTTTTGGAACTTTCGTGAACATTCTTATCATTTGAACAGAAGTAATGCATAATGAACTTAGAATATCTTTGTGATTGCACTACATCTGCAATGGATACAAAGGAAAGGAAGACCACCTTACTGTCTTTTAAAGACTGAATTTTCGTTCTGTCTACCTATTGATATATAATATAGAATGCCGATTTGAGCTATTTATGGGTACTGCCTGTGAATTTTGTTTGCCGTGAATTTCTAACCTTTAACTATTTGTTTTCCCAATCATACAGTTATCAGTGAGAAACCAAATGAAACGGGTACGGTATAAAAACTTACATTGACAATGCAGTTTTGCTACTCTTACCATTGCATTCTGGTTGTTCAAATTATTCTCCTTTATTGTTCATATACTCATCATAACCATTACTATAACCAGTGTATACAGTTGTATTCTATTTTATATCAAAATGTATATATATTTTTTTCAGTCCCTCTTTTTCCTATTTTGGTGTGCATAATGGCTTACTTTTTCTTCGACTGTAGTCTATTCGTACTCTAAACAGTACTCAGCAGTATCAGACTATAGAGCGCTTGTTGGCAGAACTCAGGCTCCTGGTATTTCATATCAACTCTATATGTTACATGGAAGCTTTGAGATGCATAGACAATGTAGTTGTTTCCACTGACTTAAAAAACAAAGTAAACATGAAAGCGTATATCATACTATTCCAGGTTTAAAATTAGCATCTTTGGCTGTTTCAGCTCCAATACATCCTATCTAGCACATGGGAAAGGGGGACCTTCGAGAAGCATCATTATCGTCGCCAAAACCTTTCTGTTTCAAAAGCAGTTCAAAACAGTCTGTGCTAGCTGGGAAAGGTGTGGTTTTAATTCCAATGGACTCATATTATGTACACGAAGAAAGGGGAAGGGCGGTAGGTCAGAACTTGGATAAAATTTAAGGATTTTCAGGTGAAATTCCTTAGTATCTGTTATAGCTATAGATTGATTAAATGTATTTTATACCTCACATTTTATCAGAAATCTGGGTGTCAATAAAGTCGACGTGAGCATAGTTCACCTTATTTCACCTTAATATGCATAGATTATCATCATCAAATATGCTATTTTTTCTCTTTACACAGCTCCAACAATTTTCAACCAATCTTAAAATACATTCCTGATGATATGGACAAAACAACAAGCTAAAAGATAACTTGTCGGTTCAATTTGATCAAACAGTGTTTCGACGATGAATTTTGAAATCTCTTTGCTTCATTGTTTTGTAATTTTAGAAATGTAAAAAATGTTACTTAAGTCTACAGTATGAACAAAATGGGATAAAATTAATTTAAAAAACCAATCAGCTGACAAGGGACAAAGAACAAAAGGCCTACATGCTGAACGCTATAGGGTTTGTCAAACATTGGATATCATAAATAGACTTCGGAAGGAAAAAAAACCTTTGGAAGAACATCAAAACGTTATAGTTCTTGTTCGATCATTTTCGGAGTTGCAGCAAAGAGCTTTAGTTTCTAGTCTTGATAAATCTAGGAAGAGCAAAAAGAGATATAATTTTCAATTAGATAAACCTCGCAGGAGCAAGAAAATATTCTAGTTTTTAGTCTCACAACTTTGTATCCTTTGCACCACAGTTTCAGCTTATGCACTCATTATCTCTTTCATAGACTTTTGAGAAAATTACTAACACACTAGAATGAGTGAAATACTAACAGTTAGTCATCACCGAGTGAAATAATTATGGAGAAAATATTGTCAAGAAGCATTTCTTGTTGTTGTTTAGAACTTAGTCCCATGATCATTATGTCTTACATAGTATCTTTTTGTAAGATTAGTAACTAAGCTGATCCATTAGATTGTATTGTTCTTAATTCATATTTTTTCAATCTACCAATACACATTATGCATAGTGTACTTTCTAAATACGGAGTTTTCTCAGAAGGCCCACCTTATACAAATGTAATATCCAAGTCGATATAACTATCTGAAAGATTAACACATAGGGCTGTAATTATTATTTTTTCTTGCGAAGTATTCCTTTGGGGAAACTCCACTAGATCTAGTTTTTGTTCCTTGTCCTCGCTTTCAACAAAAGACTTACAAAAGACGTCAACAGCTTATAATTCAAAGTCTTTGCCCGAATATTCAGTAGTTCTTGTCGCGCTGCTCGAATAAGAGAGTTTCAGGGTATTTTCACATAGACTTAGGGCCTAAAGTTGATCTACTTTTCTTATGCTATTCTAAAACCTACAATAATTCCGCCTTTTTCATGAGGATAGAAAGCAAGTGGAAGGATTATTCAATTTTGTTTCATCCCTGAAAAATAAGCATTTATTTATTATTGCACACTGGCTTTGTTTAGAACTTGTACGACATTGAGCAAGTTATGCATGATCACCATTTGCATCGTACGCTAGCAGAACACATAACTATTGTCTCACCAAGGTTGACATAGAAAGAAAATTGGATATCAACGCTTTTCCTTTCATAATACTCACCTTTCTTCAACTGCATGCTATTTCGTTTCCTTATCACTGCCTATATTGTTTCTTTGCGTTTTTTCTTAATTCTTTTTTTTTATTTGCTTGCTTATTCTGTGAAAAATTCATCTGCTTTTGACATTTGACATTTCATTTGTTTGTCATAGACGACTAGTATATGAATGTGCTTTGCAGTTTGTTTTTTCTTTAGTGCTTGCTTGGATGTTGCATGTTCTTCTCGTCATCTCTGTTTATAGATCTTTATGTAGACAAGCCTAGCGCTTCTGGAACTTCTGGCAAAATATTGTGTACATGTTTAAAGAATCTAAGACTGTGTTAGCCATTTTATCACTACCAGCAGATATAAGATTCCCAGTTCGCCTAGAAATCTTTGTAATGAGCTAGATATCGTCATTACAAACCCATGAGTCCAGAAGGATGTGAGAAAGATTAGAACGACTTCTACAAACCTCCTTTTTTCAGGCATGCATACCCTTGCATAGCTAGTACATGAGCTTTGGAAATTATATTTCATTTTACTATCTTTTGCAGTTCTTCAACCAAAAGTCAAATATTTTAGTACCAAACGGTGCCTTGAGTCGTGCATGCTTGAGAGTATGCCTCACACGTATTTGCATTACTTGTTACTGAATCAAAGAACGCATTTTCAGATATCTCAACAGAAAACTGTGCAGAATGGCTTTAATGTATTCAATGAAAACTGAGAGCATGTATTCATTCATTTATGCCAGCTTTATTATACTGAGACAAGATTTTGTCCGTTTTCATTATTTTGTTTGTATATCGTGACATTTCGTCCTATTGTTGTGTGTGAACCAGTCTATAAGCCAGTGTAATTTTCCAGTGACACTTGTTGTTGTGAACTATGCCGTACATTACATAGATTATAGCCCAACACGTCCATTAAGTTCTAAACCCGTTAATCAACATTGAGGCTTAACTAAGCTTCTCTCATGGAAAAAAACATACCGTACAATTTTCATCTAAGTTTAAGTTGGTATTCACAACAGACTTTTCAATGGAAAGGTTGCAAATGAGCCTTTTGTCTCTGAAAATTGAGTTAATGCTTTATGGAATTGAAAGTTGTTCATGATGTAGGGTCTGCAGACCAAACAAATGAAAGTCGATATTTCCAGGCTAAATTCTTTATTAGTATGATATTACATATGTATTCGCTTTTTGTCTAATATCTTATGTCTGCTCGATTGGGATAGAACAGAAAGCATGGTTTCTAGTATGCACTAACCGGTTTCCTCTATCTTGGTGGTATTGGGTAATGTTACATTGATAATTTCTCAGATTTCTTTCAAGCAATAATCATTCATGAAGGGTTCTGACCATAGGTAACGCCATATGATTTAGTTATCATCAGGCTACGCCTTTTGAAGTCTTGACAGGAGAGTTGAGAGAGAAAGAGAGAGAGAGAGAGAGAGGAGAGAGAGAGCGAGAGAGAGAGGGGAGAGAGAGAGAGTTATTTATCAAAGAGACACCAGCTTCTTTGGCTGTTCTAGCCCTTCACAGGGGAATCGTCAGTTCCTTTCCTTGAGTGGTATTTTTTGTCTATTCGTTTTCTTTCTTCTTTAGTTTGTGTTTTGTTTGGGAAACGGCGCGGAGGGTTGGGGGGGGGGGGGGGGGG
>JAUKPP010086903.1:0-16012 GCA_032273245.1 Phyllaplysia taylori
GGTACGAGTGGTTCTTTTTTAACTCTGAAATCTATAATTAGTTCTTTTGTCTTTTTCACATTTAGAAGGAGGAAGTGGTCATCACACCAGTGTGCAAACGATTTGACGGCATTCCTGTAGGCATTTTCGTTTGTTGTTATGAGGCCTTGCAGAGTAGAATCATCTGCAAATTTAATAAGTTTGATGTTTTGGTCATTGAAGGCACAATCGTTCGTATAGAGAGTGAACAAAAAAGTAACAAAAAATCCCTAACTGCCTGACTGAGGCCTGAGCTCTCTTTGAGGCTTCTAATCTCCAACTGACTAAAAAACTCACATGGTCACTCACACTTACTGTGTGTGAGTACAAAATTACCAATTTTAACGAGTGAGTACAAATGACAAAAACTACTCACACAACTCACCAGCAAGAAAACTATAACAAAAGCGATTGGTAATTAAGGGGATATAACTGTGTAAATAAAAAATAATAAGTACTCAACTGGATTATCCCCCATTGACTGCAGATGCAGCTCTGAGATAGTTTTCAACATTCCTGCCTGCCCAGGTCAAATCAGTTAGTTAGTTTACAGTTCGTTATTTATAGAGGCGCCAGCATCTTTATACTGAATTGAAGAAACAAGTGAAGGAGACTCAAACTCTGTGCCTCCTGTTTGCAAGGCAAAGAGCCTAACAGAAGTGCCATAGGTATCTCACTATTTGATGCAGGGATAGAAGATTAACTGTAATGTTTGGAGCTTTTCTGTTTTGTTGTGGTGTTATATCCTACCACTATGAATACAAGATTCAAGTGCACAGAAGGGATGATGATACAATAGGAAAGTGCAAAATTAATTATGAGGAGATACATCAGATTGTCCACCAACCACCTGCACAATGAAGAAGTAAACAAATAAGGAAAGGATGGCTAATTAATAAATCCGATACATAAAATAATTGAAGAAATAAAAAAGCCTCATCTTATCTCATCTCAACCCATCTCCTCGTATTAAATTTACCAAACATTTCGCATTATCTTCTTAGTAATAATTGATACCATGTATATTCCTGTTTATTTGAAAGTATTCATCTCACAAGGGATTAAAAATGCACTGGAAAAAGATGTCATTGTAATTTTCTTTTTCTCATAATGTCAACTTTTCAATTTTTGTTCCTTTGTCCAGGTGGTGTACTTCACTGCTATCTTCCCTTACATAATGCTGACCATTTTGCTGGTGCGTGGGGCGACCTTGGATGGGGCCATGGATGGAATCATCTACTACCTCAAACCGGATTTTGCCAGACTAGCTGATCCAAGGGTAGGAGTTTTGAATCACTGTTGTTGCAGTGCATGTTAAAGTTTGAGGGATTGGCTTACACACAGAAGATTGACATAATTGTTGTGCTGGACTGGCATTAGAACTCTTTGAACATTCTGTGAGTTTAACACTGTCAACGTCATTCAAATTGTTGGTTCAATATTAAAATTTTTGGGTTTTGCATTACGGATGTAAAGTGAGAGTGTTTATATATTGATCTTTCATTCTTGAATGCACCAGAAGTAGGCTATATGTATAAACATGACTCTTTCATTTGTGGCATTATATTGTTTTTAGTTTGGTTTGGGCTTAACGTCCCTTGCAACACTGTGAGGTCATTTAAGGGATGGGGTACTTCGACCCTGCCTGTCAGGGCTACCCCGGCTGAGAGGGACATTGTTTAGTAATGAGATATATAGGCTACATATAGGCTACAAATTCTTACTAAAATCTAATTGCATGAAGGCAAAATTGCAATTGATTTGTGAGGAATGTGAAATATTAATTGAAATAGACTATAGAACCATAAAATGTGTAAAACATTCTCAATGTATAGTACCATAAGATGTGTAAAGCATTCTCAATGTATAGTACCATAAGATGTGTAAAGCATTCTCAATGTATAGTACCATAAGATGTGTAAAGCATTCTCAATGTATAGTACCATAAGATGTGTAAAGCATTTTCAATGTATAGTACCATAATATGTGTAAAGCATTCTCAATGTATTTTTTCTTTCAGGTTTGGAGTGATGCAGCCACTCAGATTTTCTACTCCCTTAGTGCTTGCTCGGGAGGTTTGATTGCCATGAGCAGCTTTAACAAGTTCACCAACAACTGCCACAGAGATGCAATCATCGTGGCGATACTCAACTGCTCCACATCTGTCTTTGCCGGCTTTGTCATCTTCTCCATTTTGGGTTTTATGGCTTACGAGAAAGGAGTGGATGTTTCTGAGGTAGCAAAAGGAGGTATGTTCAGGAAGGTCAAGGGATAGATAAAATTCTTCAGGAATAAAATTTATTACTTATAGAAATATGAGATGATGATTATAATGTTTTGGTATGCCTATCATATGTAATGAAACTATAAAGAAATTACAAATTTGTAAACTATAGGTTAATAAATCTGTTTCTATTTTGTAAGATGGCATTTGAGTGCGAGATGCTAGCAATGCTCTTAATATAGGTCTATTCTTTTGTGAGTTTTATGTACAAAAGCTAAGTTATCCAAATAATGGATAAGCAGAAAAAGTCAGTGATTATTAAGAAAACTTATCGGTATATTTTACAGGACCCGGATTAGCCTTTGAAGTGTACCCAGAAGCACTGTCACGGATGGTTGTTTCCCCTTTGTGGTCCATCTTCTTCTTTATCATGATGGCCACCCTTGGATTTGGCTCCCAGGTAGATACTGTTTGTTTTTGTTTTGTGGAAGGTTACCTTTACGGCCATTTCAGTTCCAGAAATAATATTAGAACAATAGAAACACGTGGAGAGAAATAGAGGCAGCGTTGCGGAGCGGAGGGCTGACTGTGAACTGGATCCCTTATTTAATTTGACATTCTCTGTTAACTTCCATGTTGGTTCATTTAGTCTTTCTACTTTGTATGAGGCATGTCTGTTTTTTCTCCAGTGACACCTTGATCCACATCCTTGTAGGCCTATTGCATCTATTTTTTCAAAGAAGTATGAAACAGAGCATTATTGATTTGCTATAACAGCCAAAGAAGCTGGTGCCTTTTATAAACAAGTAACTTCAAACTAACATGTCCTAAGCGAATAAATGTTGGAAATTGTTAATGTTGAATATTTATGAGAGTCATTTAGATTTGCTCCTCTTGGTATTATTTTGTGAGCTGCGATACTATATGAGCTTAATAATTAGAGATTTGTCGTCTTTTTTTCCCAGTTTTCGATCGTGGAATGTGTGCTGAGCGCTCTCCTGGATGAATTCCCCCAACTGATGAAGACTTTCCGTCGATCTCTTTCGTTCCGAGTGTCAATGATGGCGCTTGGTTTTTTCCTTGGCCTGCCCATGGTGTGCAGTGGAGGCATTTATCTGCTCGAGCTTGTCGACTACAGTGTGGGTGGCTTCCCCTTGCTTATTGTGGGCATGGTGGAATGCATTGCAATCAATTGGATTTACGGTGAGGGGTTTTCTCAGTGTTTCTTCTTGCTGACTGCTAGGCCACCAGTAGTTTTTTTTTCTTTTTTGAATAACCTTTTTAAGTAAATTTTGAATATATGGCGTCTTTGTTTGGTTGGAATTTAACATACAAAGGCTTGTAGATTTTATTTATGAATATATTGCGATGCTCGTTATGAGGATTATGGTAATAATAATAATAATGACTGCATTTATATATCGCATATCCCCGCTTGAAAGCAGGCTCTATGCGCTTTACAATCAATTGGTGATTATATGATGGTGCTGATGATGATGAAAATTATGATGACAACGATGATGATGATGATGATGATGATGATGATGATGATAAAAAGTTTGATCTAAAATTTCATTCTTGACTCCTAAACAACTTTACGCTGTTTTCAAGGAAGGTGATCACAATGATGAGTGCAATTATGCTGAATGCCATTCTCATCTAAAGTTGTCACTATATAACAAAGTGTAGCCTATACTTGAAGGTGATAAGGAAAAACATAGAGAGAAGGTCTGCTTTGGAAAAAGATTGATCTACAAAAAGAAAATAAAAAAAATGTATCATCGAAATGCATCAAATCTAATATCACCATGTGAGACTATTTTGAGGAAAGAGTGGGTTGGATGCAGTTTATGCTTTATTAAAGAAGGTATGAGCATCATTTTGGCTCCACTCAATGTGCATACGATTTTATTCTTTAATTTTTTATTCTATTTTGACTATCATCAATTTTCTCTTTGGACCACTTCCAGGCTTCAACAACTTTTGGGGAGATATTCAGATGATGATCGGTGATCGGCCAAAAATGTACTGGAAAGTCTGCTGGACTGTCGTCACTCCTTTAGTCATCACAGTGAGCAAAGTGGCGCATTTGTAAAGTCTACTCTGTCCCATAATTTATCATTCCTTGATGAGAACTATTGAACCAGCAGTCAAATATATCTTTATCACTGCTGTTAAAAAAAAAAAACTTATGCTAATTTTTATTTTCTATAGTAAATTTATAATTGAATCCAATATCAAACCTGCTGCCATACTATTAATTTTGCGATGCAAATAAATAGATATAGTTTTTTAGTGGTGCTCCGCGCTATCCAGATGCAGTAGTGGTTTAGTGCAACACTGACTCTTTGTGTTAGGTAAATAACAGTAGCCTATGACAAATAACAATAAATTGTTTGCTATTTCAATGGAAATTACTCTTCTTAAACTCATCCACTAACTTCACGGAAATAATATAAAGTCCCCCTGATATTAATCTCTTAGACTACTAAATGAAGTGTAGAAAACAGAGAAGTAGGCTATATGGAGCCTTTGATCTCATTGTCATTCAATATTCATGCTTGGAATTTTTTTTTTCTTTTCAGCTGACCATCATCCTGAATGCAATTTTCTACAAGGCCCCGACATACAAGGGCCTGCCATTCCCTGACTGGGCGGAATCCTTAGGTTGGCTTATCGTCATGTTCCCTGTCTCAGCTATTGTGGGCTGGTTTGTCTACTACTACTGCAAGAAGGGAGGATTCAGAGTGAGTTGATAATTTGTTGGTTGTTTGCTGGATTTAGTAAAACACCTCTCACAACACTATACTGAAGTGGATTGTCACCTCAAGACAGTGAACAGCAGACAGCCATTGTGGTTACATTAAAAAAGATGTTTAATTCCTGTCATAACAAGGGACATCATAGAAACAACACAATCCAATCCTAGATCCAATTAGTCAATACAGGGTTAGTTCCCTTTAAGTCTAACTCATTGATACAATATGTTTCTACTCTTTACAATACTATAAGGCCATTTATGAGGCTGTATCTCCATTTTTATGGCTATTTTTATAAGATTAAATCCCTGTGATTCTTCGAGTATTCAAGCTATTTTTGTTGGTTTTTTTTCTTTTAATGCTCTAGGCTGAAACATCTAACAAGATTGGTGCCGCTTACTTAGAAGTTGAACGTTCTTAGTCAGCCATTACATGACAACAATCAAAATGACAGTTGCGATTTTCATAAAAGATATGAGACCAGGATTGAACGGATTTTAGTTGAAAACATGAAAATACGAATTCTCCATTGTTGATGCCAAGAGGGGATTATTGTGCAGCTTGCCTTTGTTTAGTTTTAGAGACTTTTGTGTTTCATAGCCTACTGCAGTATTCTTTTCATTGGAGGATTTTTAACTTGTTGTCTTTGATATCTTTTTTTCAGCTGCTGAAAATGCGCAGTATGCCTTTACCACACTGGGGGCCAGCTCTGGCCAACGACAGGAAAGACAGATACTCGCCAGAACGACAGGGTCAGCACAACTTTGGAACCCTTGAGTATCAAGTGGGCCAAAAAATCTACAAGAGTCACCTCGATGTGCACGAGATAGCCCGACTTCTGGCTGGCAGCAGCACTACCATCAACACAATGAATACTCAGATGACCGGAGCAAGCTCAACGCTTACGCTGGAAACAAGCAACCAGACGCCGGCGGGTTCTATATGGGGGAGTAATACATCGGTGTAGTGTAGACGTAAGTGGGATACGGCATACCTTGACTTGTCTGGTGTGCTTACTTGATTTACTATGTCTGTTTAAATTCAGCAAAAGCAGTCAGTTCCTACATCCAAAATAATTCTTCTTTCAACAAAAATTGATATGATTTTGTGTTTGTTATAATTATTCTTCCTTTGTTAAATAGCATTTGTCCAGTTAAATTCTGTTGTTTTTTAAATGCAAACTTTTGAACCAAGGCAACTGAAAGCAGCAAGAAATTTCTTTTTGTATGTGTTTATGATTGCAAATGATTTACTTGAACAGGTTTTCCTTAAAATTTGGAAGTATTATTTGAACTGTTCACTCTAGGTTAGTACAACAGTTACTTTTCTTAAATGTAATTTTAAGAAGCCATAGAATGATGAAGCACCTAACAGGATAGTCAAGGTATTCTGGAAATAGATCTCAGCTCAGTAAAAGTAAACGATGGTCCCCCGAACCTTTTTTGAATTGTTGTCATAATATTAATCATTCTCATTTGCATACTTGTTACAAAAAATGTCCATCATACTAAAAATATCCTCTGTAGAGAAGACAAAATTGGGAGGGGGGGGGGGGGGGGGGTGATGGTGGAGGATTGGGACCAGTCTTTACTTTTCCTCTATTCTTATCCAGTTGATAATTTATTTTTCCAAAGGAATCGAGGGAAAAGCCAGACATGTCAACATGTATAAGCCTATGTGCTTTATGTTTTAAAAATGGATGAGGAAAATAGGCCTTTTGTTTTTGATATGGAGATGAGCTTAATCTTTTGCTATGATAGGCTCATATTTTTTAACTCCTAATTTGATCACCTTGAGCCTTGCTTCCTAGATCTATTGCACTTACCTTACTCCATGGGCCATTTTTGCTTGAATTGCTGTCAATAGCAATGGTGGCTTCCTCCCTCCATTGAACA
Source organism: Phyllaplysia taylori (assembly GCA_032273245.1). Taxonomy (NCBI): domain Eukaryota; kingdom Metazoa; phylum Mollusca; class Gastropoda; order Aplysiida; family Aplysiidae; genus Phyllaplysia; species Phyllaplysia taylori. Next base: position 6,897 of record JAUKPP010086903.1, read on the forward strand.
TAGTGAAAAGTTCTACAATTGTTGTGGTACTGTGAGATTGTCCTTAGTTATCTCTCTTTCGCATTATTGGTAAGCAGAGTAATCTGTATCTGACAGTTGATGTATATCGTTGGTTGTTTTGCATAGGGGCAAATAGTATAAGGATTGTAGTGGGGTATTGGCCTCTTTGCTAAACAGTCAGCAATATCTTTAAATTCATGGAACTCCTCTCAAAGCCAACTTGAAGGCAAGAAAGCTGTCTGGTTTTCCTACATTTGACATGTTTGGATTTTCTTCTTGAAACTTTCCCCAAAGACATCTGTACATATTCATGATCAAGTGATGCCATAATGCCTCATTCCCTCTGTCACTATGTGAAAGATCTGATGCATTCTTTAAATTATAATGTTGTCAAGGTGCTACCATGAAGGCATACATTAGCATTTGTGTCAAAGTGAAACTAACGATGTCATTGTTAGCCGAAATATAGACGAAGGCCTGCATGACAGCACCTTGACCACACAGTTGTTGACATGTGAAGCATTTCAGACTGTTTGAAAACTGTCTCAATGTTTTCTGTATTGCTGATGGAAGCAAATCATACTGTACATTAAAAGCTCAACATCTTTCATGGTCGTACGTCGATCTCTTACCCGAGTCTGTGGTGTACTATTTAGGCTCTCCGCCCATGATGTGGAAGACCTGAGTTCGATCAACATGTGGATGATCATCTTCACTTTTCTGCTGGTGTTAGTCCCTCTAGACCAGGTTGGCCCTGAGTAGCAGGGTCAAAGTAGCCTGTCACTGAAATGACCTTACAGTGTTGCAAGGGAGGTAGCAAACCAAATCAAACCAAATCAGCAGCCTTTATGGTTAGTGTTCAGGACACTTGGTTTAATATATACTCAAGAAGCTACAATAATTTATAAAGAATTCCTTCATTATTCTACTTAACAAAAAGATGCACTATCTGACATGATAGTCAAGGTATTCTAGAACTCAATCCCAACTCAGCATTTAATTTAGACCCTGGAATATTCTACCGAGGTGTGATATTACACATTATAATTGATTGTGCGCAATTATTAAAAGATCAATATGTTTATGTAATTTTGCAATTAAGATTCTTCCTGTTATTAAGAACTTCTTTTTGCTTAAAAGTTATTTTTATTTTTAGTTTACACTTCAGATATCCCTTTTGAAATTTTAAATTCTGAGCTGAATATCAGTTATTGATTATCTAGACAAACAAATTTTTCTATATTTTATAACAAGTCAACCATTTGAACAAAAGTGATTTATTCCATAAGTTTGTTGCAGAAAACAAAATTATGTGATTTTTCCGAGGTGGATAGCATCATTTCTCATTTATTTTTGAAATTTTCTTTACATTCTTCCCAGCTTCTCAATAAGCATGCACTATTTTAGTCATCTCAATGATTTTGAAACATCACATAAATGTTTTGATACTTATCATATTAGTTTTGCAGTAAATTCTTTTAAATACTTATTAGAAATGATGATCAATATGCTGAAGTGGTTCAGCAGAAAAAGCTGACACTTTGTAGGTTACAGAATTTGCATTACCTTGCAATATCAAATGTAGGCCTTAATGCAAATTCAAAAGCTTATGGGTTAATGTTTTTAGGGTAATTTTAATACTGCATTCATGGGTTTCATTTAGATAAGTAAGCCTCCATAATGTTCTTTTGGGTGTTTTTAAATCTGGCTATTAGCATTTACAATGCCATTGAAGACCTGAGTCGTCCAGAAAATTTCTCCCTTACAGTGCTGACGACCTGAGTCGTCGAGAAAAAATTTGAACACTTTTTTATAATTTGCCACTGACAACCAGAGGTGTTGTCAAAGAGATACCATGGTGTAAAGAGAATAACTGCATTATATCAAACTGTTTTGTGGAGCATTCTGTTGCTTTCATTGATTTAGACCTTTTTTTTCTTTGATCATGATATTCCCCAGAAGCTTGGCACTGGGAAAGACATTGTCTAAAAATAGGCTGGCACTGTAAGTGTTAAATGATGCAGGCCTATTCTTTTGAGGATATAACTTTCCTGTCCATTGCAGTTTAAAAGAAGCATTATTTTGGGCCTAAATTGTATTTGTACACTCACTCTTCATAACCTGTTTCCGTCTGGACATTTCATGCATTTTCCATAATCCTATTGCTTACTTACGTGTTTAAGTTAAAATTTTATTTGCCTCAATGCAAGATGCGTACTTGATTTAATGAGCATTGCAATGTTGATTATTTATGTTCTTTCTTAGCATTTTTTAGATGATCTTCCTTTGCATTCCCTTGCATTTTGTTTATAAATTTTCATATATTAGCCTATTATTTCGTTTACACTGACTCATGCCTAATTTATAAGATTTTTTTTGTTAAGTCCATGAGCTGTGCACAATAGACTATGATGACAGATTTATGTCATCAACCACTGTATGAGTTTTTATGAAAAAATATCTAAAAGTAGCTGACAGCCTTTCAGAATTCGTTTTTTTTTCTTTTCTGTTTTGTTTGTCATGGTGCTTCTAATTTACAAAATGATTATTTACCTTGAATATCTTACTGAATAATTTGGTGCTTCATTTAGTCATCTGTCTTGTATATTTAGTTTGATGTAGCTTATCACTAGGTAGCTTAGATAGCCTTCAATGTTTAGTTCAGAAAATGTTGATGTTACAATGTTTGAAGTTGTTTGTTCAAGGTAGGGCCTATGCTTAGCTTATTATTTATGTCAAATGTGTGGAAATAGTAAGTCCTCTTCATACGTTTTAGTTGCATTTTTCACTTGAGAAAAAGAGGGCTTTGCATTTTTATCCTCTTGAGTAACCCTGTCTTCGCATGTTATCTTTATGAATTATAAGTGTTAATGGGCTCAGAATTTCCTGGCCTAGCTCTTGAATAAAGTGTAGACTTTTTACAACAGTCATGACGATAAGCCTCATATCGCAAAAAAGCATTACGATATTATATGAATAATACTCTGTGTTTTATATGCATATCTTCGATGTGTTTTATGAACATCTGAGGGGCGGATACGTGTGCTTCTGTGTTGACATTCATATCATGATAAACTAATATGTTATGAAAGCTCTTCAAGAAGTGCCCTTTACATGCATTTGCAATAACTGTGATGCTCAGTTACCCAAGTCTTGTTCTCTTTCAGATCTCAGATCTCTGAAAAACAAGAAAAGACTTGTTTTCAAATGTTTGCATTAAACAATATTTCAGCTTTTTCTGTGTTTTTTTTATAGATATATCCCAGTATTATAACCAGCTGTATTAGTTGTTATGGTTTCGACTTTGTAGATTGCATGTCATTGTGTTAAGGTTATCTTTTTATATGGTAGAAGGATTAAGATTTTATGGAAGACTACTTTTGTGACCTCTGTATCTTTTTTTGCACTACCCAAATCTTTTTCAATCAAACCGATGATGACAATTTACGTGCTGAAATACAAATGCAAAGGTAGGATATTTCTCAAGTGACAAAGACACAGACAGTAATGTAATTTGGAAGGTGATGAGGTCAAGATTTTTCTCATGCACCAGTATTTCATTCACCATCATACAGGCTGCACAACTTAATGGATGATCTCAGTCAAACAATATAATGGTATATATAATAATTTATCAAAGATTTAAGCACAATGTTACCTTTGGCATTAACTCATTCACCAGAATGTGTTCCTTTTCCATTTTTGGAGGCCTAGCAGTAAGAATGATTTCTGCCTAAAAGCCAGGCTAGTACAAGAGCAATTGTAATAATAATCACGTTTTACAATAATGTGTAAACCTCGGCCCTACACTGTAAGATCTTGAAAGGACTTAACCTCCATGTTGGTTCTAGTAAGAACAGATTTAATTTATGTCATTATAAGAGAAACGTTTTATACCATTTTGATTAAACAGTCCAACCTGTCTAAGACGACTACCCAATATTGAGAAAAAGGTGGTTGTTTTAGACAGGTGGTAATCTCGGTGAGGGATATTATAGAACAAATGCATTTTGGGAGTTGATAGTGAGTAGTCATTTATATAGATGAGCAGGTTCAACTGTAATATAATTGATTACTTTACAGCTTACAAGTTCACGACGTAAAGGCATTATCTTTTTCAAACATTTTTTTACCAGTCATGTGGGCAATATTAAACTCACAAATTCTTTGACACAGAGATTTTAAACCAGCGTTGCTTCTTCCCACTGCCATATTATGAAGTTATGTATATGATTTATTGTCAAATGCATTAGCAATCTCATCAACAAAATTGGAAAATTGCTTGAAAAAGGCACAGCGTCATCATGTAATGTGAGCTGCAGCCATGTTCTCAAAGTCATTCCCATTATTGAACTCAGGGACAGTATGAACAAAATTTGCTTTATGTGGGAGCGTTCCACCATCTCCTCTTCTTCCTTTTTCTTTTCAAATATACTGACAAGACAGTGTTTCTACTGGTATGCTGCTCCCTGTTGCAGTATGGTTGCTTGACATTGCTTTGAGTAGTAATAAGCAATAAAGAAATATATATAGACTCTTGGTCTAGATGGAGGTTGATTTTATTCTATAAGAAAAAATTACATGAGGTCTGGCCTCTCTGGTGTCACTCACTTACACACTGACAGGAAGGATGGAAGTGAGCATAAATAAAAAAGTGTTACATGTACAGTGTACAAATGCTCACTGGGAAACATAGGCTACATATACCATGGGAGATAATCTGGGTAATTATGGTGACTTAGCCTAGATAAAATTTAGAATTTATTATGTCCCTCTTTCCCACAAAAATACATAGTAATTATACTGATTCTAACACTCCCTTCCTCAATAAGGGAAGTGAAAAGAATGTTACAAGCAAGAGGGATTTCATAGCATTTTTGTTGTTGTTCCGCCTTGCTTTTTAAGGATGGGGGTTCAGGCAATGGGAAACAGGGCAAAGAAAACAAACATTAGTTACAATAGGCCCCTGTCAAAATTATTTAAAAATTAGCATAACATAATAGCCTAGCCTATAATTTCAGCTTGTTTTCTAAAATACATGTATAGCCTAAAGATTGATCCAAAAGAAAGGTGTGAATTTTTGCATAAATGTTTTTAATTGTATACATGAGACAAATTCAAACAAAGGAAATTTTACATTTCTTATGATAGATCCACCCAATGTGATTTTTATCAAATAACTTTGTTATTAAAAAATCTTAATTAGGCAGTCATATCATTTTGTAGTCCAGAGATAATACCGTATAAAATACTCTTACAACAACGCAAATTTCCAACAGTCTCAGGTATAAAATTCATACAGCATGAGAGAACAGCGGCAATGTAGCCTACCTTGGCTGCAAAGTATTTGTTTCAATCCTTTGTGCATATATTGTAGCAGAATATTACTGTAACCACAATCTGTTTTATGCATCCTGTTAATTTGTGTGCTATTAACTAAAAAAAGTTATTGTACAGTGAGTACCCTACTTTCCTGCCTGCACATTGCTATGTAGTAATGTTGTTATGATATTTCATTCCATTTAGTGCTTTATAGCTGCACAGTTTTTGTGGGCATAAGCTCATTGCCAGTCTTTATTTATATGATGTGATTTCATAAAAACAACAAAAACACTGCTGATCTTTTTAACTCATGCATTATTGTACCCGTTTCTCTGTAGTGATAGCCTACATGGAAAGCCCTATCCTTGCACACTTTACACATAGAGAGTGATACATGTATATGAATGTACTGATGTTGTGATCTATTTCTGTCTTGATTCTGACCCCAGCCATTTTGAATTTTCTGGCATAAATTCACTTTGTGGATTTATAAAACTTTTATCTTATCTTATCTTATCTTATCTTATCTTATCTTATCTTATCTTATCTTATCTTATCTTATCTTATCTTATCTTGTAGCCTACATGTCAGTTTTCCATGTGAGACTGCTTGAAAATTGAATCTTGAATTTATGACATAGACAGGAGTTTACTCATTGAAAGTGCAGGTTGAAAGCGTCAAGGTTGAGCAACTGGATTCATGTGAATCTATAGGCCTAAACCAAGTATGTTTTGTATGAGCTTATAAACAGTAATTATTTAGTAGGCTACTGTTGTCTGAAGTGTAACGGTAAGGCTGTTCTCCTCTCATGCAACAGAAGGCAGAAGTTCGATCCCCATTTTAGACAAGCATCTCCATCTCTCTGCTGGGATTTTGTCTCCTTCTCAGCTCAATTTGGCCCTCATGGGCAGGGATGAAAAAGCACGCCTCTAAAATGATCTTACAATGTTACAAGGGATGTAAAATCCAAACGAAATGTAAATCCATTTAGCTGACATAATTTGGCCATTTGTTTTTCTCTTGTGTAAATCCCTGCATCAATATTTATTGCAGGATTTTGAACCTCAGCCTCTGGAGGATGGTCCTTCCTTTGCTATTAGATTGTGCTGGTTTGGAAAATAGAAACTGCTTTCAGTGTTAGTCACTAATGATGGGATTGTGATTCAAGGTATTGAATTTGTAGGCTTACACTGGGTAAATCATTAGAAAAATAAAAAAAAAAGGAAAACAGTAAGCTAGCCTCGATAACATTAACAACAACAGAAGCAGAACAAAAGTTTTAGTTCATGGACAACTTTATGTGGGACTAAAATTGCAATGCCACCCAAGGGAGGTAACATTGTGAATATTTTTAAAGCTTAGTTAATTTTTTGCTAGCATCCTTTCCATCTTTGAGTAAATTAATCATGTACATTGACGCTGGCCTATTAGGGGCATGGTAGCCGACAACTAGAAGTAACAATAGCCTACTACCTAGCAATGAGTAAATTTTGTTGTTCATGATTTATGGCACTTTTGGCATTGTAAAGCCATTTGAGTATGCAGAAGTAAACGATTGTTGCTTCTGACGTGGAAGAAAATTTACACTTTACTTATTCTCAGAGATGATCACTTAACACAGCGATTTTTATATTTTTTTTAAGGTTATACCAGAATGCATAAAACATTGCATCCCTCTTTTTATGCTTGAGGTATGCCATTGTAGGATCAAGCAGTTGGTTAATAGGCTAATGATTGTAAAGCGCATAAAGCTTGCTATATATATGTGCTATATTAATTGAATCTATTTTTATTATAGTCACCCAATTTTTATCTCCAGTGTTCACTGTTTTCTGCTCTTGGTACTGTAAAGTTGTTCTTATTTTTGCATCCAATGCCCAATTATTATTGACAGTTTGACAATCATCAAATGGATACAATTCGTAAAAGAGAGATCTTTATTCATATTTGCCCATGACTGTTTCAAATAAATTTCTTTTACTTTTAATAAAAGAGATACCGGTATCATCATTGTTCAGTGAGTAGGCTAGAAATTTAGCATCAAATTGTGGATATACGTTTTGTAATTAGTCATTTTTAATTTAGTAGACATCATTTGTATGTGTCACACTAAGTCACATGACATTCATGTAGCTTACCATTTGACTTTCATAAAATAAAATTTGTCTCTTCAGTTTATTAGTTTGTAAAATGTTAAGTATTTATAGAGACACAGCCTCTTTGAGTGTTTAGCCTCTCTTTGTAATTCTGGTAGTCTTTTCTTCCTGCAGGTCATCCCATCTGTCTTTTGTCAAAACATTTCCTGTTGAGTTTTGTTTCGTTTCTTTGATTGCTGACTTCGTCCTTTGTACTTGTGTTTCATCATGTCTTATTCTTGAAGCACCCTCGTCCTCACAGAGAATTTTGATTCACATGTGGGGATGAACATCCGTGTGTTTCTACTGAAATCTGTCCATTTCAGTGTTAGTTGATCCTGACAGGCAGGATGTAAGTTCCTTGTCTCTTATATGACCCTACAGTGTTGCAAGGAATATGATAAAAAAAAAAAAACAAGCTCAAAACAAACCAATCTTCTAGAAGCATAGGACTATTCTTATTGCATAGAATAGGCTAGCAGGAATATCTATTATTATTATTATTATCAAGTTTGTAGCATATTTCTGATGTGATTTTTATCAAATTTACTTTTTGCTTTGATGATATAGGGATTATTTCATAGACTCTGTTTTCAACATGACATTATAATTATAGTGGGTCTTTGCACCATGAAATCTATTGAATGATATTCTCTGTCTCTAATGTGTATGTATACACATTGTATTATAACTTATTTATTGGTTGATTGTTTCTAATATTATTTATGTGTATCATATAGCCTACATGTATATTATGTAGTTGTAATGCATATTATTATTACCCAGCCAATGTTGTGATAAAAGTGGCTTAGCATATATGGTGGTCTGGTAGTGTGATTTGCACAACTTGGTTAAGTTTATCGTCGACATTGTCTGCTTTGTAGGCTTGTTTTAGTTAGAATGATATCTGTGTCCTGTCTATGCTTCCAGCCATAGATTTTTATGCAACTGAAGTTTCAAATGAGTTTGTTTGAGTGAGAATTGATGAAAGAGAAAAGAATGGGGATAAGTGAGAAGTAGTTTATAGGCCTACATTATTATGGTGAATTCTTAGTAGAGAAAAAGCCCAGATTCATTGACTGGTTAGGATTTTTATCTTTCACAATAAGTACCCCTTACTGTTAAGGGATTTTTCCCCCATTAAGCAGGCCAAATTAAAGTATATGTAGGCCTACACGTACAGGGGACCTACTAATACCTAAATTTTCTGCAAGTTCACAAAACACCTCGATGAAATATTGGAAAACTTGTACAACATAGACTTGGAAAGACATGTACATGTGAGTTAAAAAGTCCTGCGTGCATAAAAAAATTGCATTTCATGCACAGAATAGATATAATATATTATATCTATTCTGTGATTTCATGTTTCATTCTATAGGGCCTAGATATTCAATATTGTTAATTATGGTAGCCCACAGAAACTGAAATGGAAAGAAGATTTTCCTGACTGTAGAATTAGAAGAGAGAAAAGTGTCGTGGGCATAGTGGTAATACTAAAAACAAAAAGATTACGAAGACGATAGAAACTATCTTGATCTTAGGCAAATCTCATTATAGGTTCCAGTACAGACAAAAGTAAAGATGAGTTTCTCTCAGTATCGTGGATATATTTTTACCTCTGCATTATAGGCCTATGCAAATGCCACCCTTTGAATG
>JAUKPP010087014.1:0-16012 GCA_032273245.1 Phyllaplysia taylori
ATACAAGGCTTAGATTGAAATGGAAATTCTGGATTGTAACATGAAAATGCTGTGTTTCCTTCCAGTCTCATGCTTTGATCACTCTTCTTCGATACCGGACGATATCGATACTCGAATCTGACTTTAACGAACGAAACTACAAGATCACCTCTCTTGTGCTGCAATTTTTGCGCAGTGCCAAATGTCGCCCACCTAGAGGCTAATGGGAATCTAGTGTTAAATATTCTTAGGTGGGCGAAAACTGGGGCAACCTAGTGTTTCAATTTTTGCCCGCCAATGGGAATATTGTGTTAAATTCTAGGCTATATTCCTATGCGTTCTTAGGTTGGTGAAAACTGGAGGAACCTAGCCTAGATACCACTACTAGTACTAGTACTAGCTTCATTACAAGTAATCCTCTCCTCCTTATTGACGGTATGAATATAGATAGGCTGTATACTGTGCTCCTAAGTATTTTATCCAGTGCCCCTTTCTCATGGTTGTGTAGGGAATTCAACTCTAACGAAAAAATACTTGCAATGAAATATATATTTCTTTTTTCTCATCTGCTGTCATTATTCGCATTCTGGATGCGCATAAAAAGATATTATTGGCATCCCCCTATGCAGGCTGCATACGCCTACTCTCTATGACTTAAATCGGAACTCTCTGATTGACGTTACAGGACAACCAGAAAATTATTGACTGAACGGTGAATGATCACCAGCTAACGTAGGCTACTAGATCTAGAGATTTACTGGCTTACTGCACGCTGATGCAAATTTTAAGATTACCGGAGCTCAGTGTTCCTGTGTTTTACTTGTATTGTTAAGAAATAATTTTTTTAAAAAGATAATAAACTCGTAGATTGGACCGACCTCAAGCAACCATTCCTGTGCAAATGATCGAATTGCCGCGAGGAAGCGTAAACAACTAACGAGCCGCTTCTAGGTGTAAACAGGGAAGAGACCGCCATTCCATTGTTTCCGATCTTGCTATTTCTCAAATAGAATACTGTCTACAATACAAATATTATCTAGATCTTTTTCAAGATAAAAAAAAACCTGAAGTTTACAAGTAGATCTACGAGTTCGAGAAAGTAACAACATGTTAGCAGCTTCTTTGTCATACCTTTATGGGATTATCAAATGAGGGCATCAGATTCTGTCACGTGACGATATTTTTTCTTCTCTCGCTCTACCTTTCGATAGCAGTCAGCCGGGAAGAATTGGCGATTGTCCTTCGCGTAAAATAAGACCCTGGTCAATTTTACATTATCGCACCTACTATAAATGGGTTTTTAGCGCTGAAAATCACCGAAAAATTATAGAATACGCATTGTAGGGTCTGCTAATGGGTGTCGCGAAAATCCGGAGGGTGATAAGGAAAGGGCGCTTTTTTTTTTAAGCTACCAGTAGATCACATATAATTATTGAAATCAGTGTACTGTGTATGCTGACTTTCTTCCTGTTGCTTTCATTTCAATTCAGGTTGGCCAAAGGATATACTGCAGAACTGACAACCCAGACCAGGCAATGTGTGCCACGAATGAAGGTTCTTGTGAAGTACAAGTTAAGCACTTGAAAGCTGTGCTTTTAATGAATTTCAAGGCATCAAACTCCAGCTGTAAGCAACTTCAATAAATAGGGACAGCTGGCGCTGTTTTTCTTTAGTGAGTTGTTTTATCCACAATGGCAGATCAAAATCCAGGGCAAGAATTGCGTGCTGGTCATTTAGACTCAGCCTGTACATTGACATCAGCTCCAACAATGAGCATCTCTGAAACTTTTGGCAGTATTGGTGGGGCTGTAGAAAGTCCAGGAACAACATTACCACTTCAGGACAATCCAGAGACAAATGTGATGTCGTTGAGTTCAGAAAGCCTGCACACTTCCGCTATAGCTGCACAAAGTTCTGCTGGGGAGAACTCGACTCAAATCAAATCCTCTGGAGCATCACGCATAATTCAAAGTGTTGGACATCCTGTCATACTTGGGAATATAAATGCAACAAATATACTGTCTGCAGCTTTTATAAATAGATCAGATGCTAGTTCACCCTCCCATGGTACGATTGTGTCATCTGAATGTGGAACGAGTCATTTCCAAAATGTTCTTCCATTGTTGATCCAACAAGATCTTAGCAACAGAAATCCAGTATCCATGACATCTACCTCTCTGCTGTGCTTAGGCAATCAAAATTCGTTGACATCTTGCAGTGTTAGTGAAATGAAAGGAAGGCTTGCCGGAAATGTTCCCATAAGTGGGTTTGATAGTGTAGGAAAACCCAACATGTCTTTCAGCGAGTCTGATCTGACTTCAAAGCCAGCATTATTGTCAAGTGATACTGTCTTACTGAGCACTGGGATATCATCACAGTCAGAGGCTCTCCCCATCAGTCCAATGCCATTACTGTCAGAAGACAGTATTACAAAAACAATTTTATCAAGAGACAAGTCACTATTTGCCATGGAGAAACCCTTCAGTTTAATATCTGATATTTCTGACAGAAGTGTATCTTTAGAGAGTATTCCATCCATGGGTGTGTTCAATCCATCTGCAAGTGAACCAAAGGTGATAAGTTCCAGCAGTGCTATCTCAGGTACGGACAAGGTTTCTGGGCAGACTTCACCATCCAACACATTGCTTTCTTCTAACACTTTAGCCAATGCTGGAGTTGCTATTGTGGGCAGTCAGAAAATTCCTCAGTCGGTTTACCTTCTGGTGAAACAAGTTAAAGCACCAGCTTCTTCTGGTTCCTCAGACACATTGACTGCTGCCCCTGCACAGGCAAAGCCCGTAGGGAGCAAACATCGCAATGACAAATTACCACAGGTTGTCATGGATTTACAAATTTCCTCTCAGTCAGAGGACAGTAGCCAACATCTTCAGACTGACGCTGAGGATAAAAGTGATACAGATACCGAGCTCAACGAAAATTCCTGTGATGCCATACCTAAGCAAGATAGTTTAACTCGAAGCGATACTGTCATTCTGAAATCAGAAAAGGAAATCTCCGGTGATTCTCAGATGATGACCACAGAGGATACACTTATTATTTCCAAAGGTGACAAACCAGATACAAATGAAGAAGTTGACAAACTCTCCGAAGGTTTCAGCTTCAAAACTTATTCAACATTGTCAGCTGCTGGTACCCCAGAGTCCTGCTCCCAGGCTGATAGTGGTGTGGTGCTGACTGATGGGAAATCTCCTGGTCAAAGTTTAAATTTGAATAGTTCGCAACTGACACAACTGACTTCTGTTCCTCTGTCTGTTGTCCTCAACAATGCTGGCAATAGCTCTATGAGTGACGTGTTCTTAGGTTTTGGGGATGGCCAAGTGCCGATGTTACGCTGCTTGTCTGGAGATTTGCTCGACATCTCTGGTTTGCTCCAGATGGGACAGTACAACAATGCTTTTGTAATGCCTGGCGATCACACAACTTCTTCTTCTGTTGTCTCACTCGGGGAAGCTCCGCCAACACAAGTGTCTGCTAAAGAGACTCAAACTGACATTGTCTTTGGTACAAACACTGTGTACTTTCAACCCAGTAACTTGGCCATGAGCTCAGAACCTTTGGCTGCAGACAACTCACAGGCTACTCTGGTGAATGTGACCCACTCGGCCACTCACACTTCAAACATTCCAGCGACTGTGATGATGCCAGAGGATACCTCTTCTGGACAGGTAGAGGCATTTCTCCAGCCTGTATCTTGTCCTCCAATCTTCCAAAACCAGTGCAATACACAAGATGCCATCATTCCTGAAGACCCGTCTTTTGATGGAGTAGTTGAGGACCCTTGTTTGTTTCCATGTGTCAACTGTGAACAAACGTTCAGGTCTAAGCTGGAGCTCCAACAGCATGAAAGAACTCACAAAAAGGTTTTCAAATGCGACTTGTGCAATGCGTCTTTCACCAGAATGGGAAACTTCACAAGACATAGAAAGATCCACAATCTACAATCAGAGGTGAGTAGATGCTAGTGGTCTTTGAAAAACAAAACTTTCAATACAAGTCACATCTATCTTTCTATCAGAGTTCAGAGCCTTTTGCATCATCGGCAAAAAAAAATTTGCTACCAAGGGCTTGAAGTGGCAACAGCCAGATGAGCATATTGAAAAATTGTCACAAAGAGGTAGCATACCTTGTGCCAAAGACGCATATTTGCAAATAAAACAAAAACTGGTAAAACATCACTCTTTAGGGACCGCATTTTCCTTCCTGAAAACGTTAGTTTTTTGGCTCTTCCTTGCAAAGTTGCACTTATTTGGTTGTTGCTCCCAATAGGGAAATATGAGAGCATTTTGCCTTTTTACCATTTTTTCTCATTGTCATTGTCTAGGAATTTATTACCAGTAGGCTTCATGCAGTTGAAGAATGTGTTATCCCCAATGGCTTTGAAAATAGATTACTAACTTGTAATAAGTACAAACTGTAAGAACACATTCAGAAATTTCTATACAATTTGCCGTTTACATTATTATTTGCCTCTCTCACTCTCTCTCTCCCTCACTTGTATCTCTGTATCTCTCTTCCTGTTCTCTTCCTCCCTTTCCCCTTGTTTTGACAAAGGACAAGCAATGCATTGTGTCCGTTCAGCCATCGATTATTGTTTGTTTAGTTTTTGTTGTGTTATCAAAATATAAAGAATGTATAAATTGCCTGCCTTTATGGAGTTTAATCTTTAAAAAATTCCAAATGTAAAAATCTGTGCTGGAAATTATTCTTATTTTAAAAATTGCATCATCATCAATGGAGAAGATGGTAATGTATGATGTATGAAAACTTATTGCTTTTTAACTATTGCCAGTTTTTCATATATATGTAACTTCTAATCTTCTCAATTTTTCCTATTCAGACTCAAAATATGTACAAGTGTGACGACTGTGGCCGTGAGTTTCTACAACGATGTGACCTCAAGAGACATTTGCTTATTCATGCAAAGAAAGAACCTTATCGGTGTGAAAAATGTGGGAAAGGTATGTATGATATAGCATGAAAAATTTGCTAGGGTTTTAAAGAAATTCCACAAGAAATATTGCTTAACCCTTCCTTGGTTTTGTAAATGTTTTTTATTTTATGTCTATTGCAACGCTTGATGGTAATTTAAGAGACTGGCGGCTTCAACGGTGCCAGTCAGGGCCAAGAGAAATGGATCCTAGCAGAAAGATGCAGATATTCGTCCCCACATTGGAATCAAACTGGAATCTTCTGCGTGATAGGCAAACAACCTAACCATTACAGCACAGACGCCAGTCTTCTGCCGTGGAAGATACTCTACACTCTTGTAAATATATGTCTGCCAGTGAGCATGCAAGCTAGCTCATTCAAAAGGGAGACTCAACTTGTGCCACATGTTTGTGATTTACATAGCAACTGAAAAAATTGATAATAAAATACAATTGAATTGTCTCCTTGTTACAAGATTACAAGATGCACACGTCTTTCATTCAAATATATATTTTGTACCAGTATATAGCCTATTGGTTCAGAGAAAGCAGCGTGAGTTGGAGAGGTGCACTTTCACTTCTGTCCCCCACGATGCACAGCATGCAAGGAACATATAATTATATATTAGCTCACTTGAAGATGGGTGCACAGGGCTCTGGAAAGCACACCTCTGCAGCTACAAAAAGAATTTAGTGGTGGCATGATCTTATGCTTTTACTTCATTGCATTTGATTGATGGAGTCACATGCCAAGTGCCTAAAGAGTGTGTGTTGAGTAGTAATTTATACTATAAAAAGATGTTACAAGTGTGTTTATGACCATAATAACCACTATTGTTCTTTCTATTATTTGTACATGTGTACCCTTTTTAACACTATAATGTTAATCATACTCATACATTCATATTTCATAGGAAAGCACAACTTCGCCACAACTTAGTTTTATGCCAGTAACTTTAGGAGAACCAAATGTGATTTAAATCTAACTTGTTCTTGTTATATATATGCTATATATTTGTGTACAAAACAATCATGCTTCTTTTTTGCTCTGCTGTTTTTCTTTAGAGCCTCATCATTTTGAAGTTTTTTGCAATGTTCAAATGTTTCATTCATTATGTTTTTTCAGGTTACATCCGCCGCAGTGACTTGGTTGTGCATATGAGGTTTCACAATAAAGATCGAGCTTTCAAATGTTCAGCCTGTGATAAAAAGTTTTTTCAGACAGGTAATGCTGCTTACTATTCTTGAAATCTTATATTTAGGACTTTAACAACTCAATTAGTACTTCACAGTCATGTCTTTCTCTGTGCAGTTGGTGCAAACATCAAGTAGTGTAATGGCCCAAGTTATGCAATTTGACACTGTCCAATATTTTTCACACCTTTCAAGTTTGGAAGCCCACATGAAATCTGTTCTTTCAATAGTGTGGATTTAAATTTGTTCTTTGTTCAGGGTTAGCATTATAGTTTCCTCAAGAGCAAAATATTTACAAAGAATATTTTTGTTTTGACAGTCAAAAAAGCTACTCGGGAGACAATAAAAAAGGAGGACCCCGGCAAACAAGATCTTATGAGTTACAGGAGAAGCTGTTGAGGCAAAAGCAATCAACCTTTAAATAAGATTCAGTCTCCTTTCCTTTCTGCCCTTACTCCTCCTTCTCACAAAATTCCTTAACTTGGTGGGAGTAAGAAACATTAAAGCTTTGTATGTACAGACTAGTGATTGCATTAAAATGGTAAAGAGCATGTGGGGTTAGCAGGATCACTGTCTGTGTAAAATTGAATTTCTCTTGCAATGGTTCACTTTATATTGTGCATTGAAAATTTGTTCAGTAAGAATAATTTATCATTAGTTATTGAAATATTAATCAATGTAGGCCCCTATGTAAAAGTTAAACCTGCTCACTTCATTTATTGTCTGTTTCAGGGGATCTCAATCGTCATATGAGGAGAGCCCACCAACCAAACTCCCAGCTGACTTGTGGTCATTGTGACAGGAAATACGCTTGTGAGACTACATTGATTCGCCACATGAAAGCTTCACATAAAGATATCATATTGAAAACTGTACATCAGAAACTTCAGGAAACAGAGTGAGTTAATTCCCAAAACCACCGTACTTGTAGAATTGTTTACTTTTACTGTACAGTAGAACACGCATAAGTTGACATTGCTGGGACTATTGGAATCACGTCGAGTAAAGAGAAAGTCGATCTAAGTAATGTTGTGTAGGAAATTTTTAAAAAGTTGGGAATTTCAAATCTTGTAGACCTAAGCCGAATGTTGAGTTAAGAGGACATCGAGATATGCGGGTTCTACTGTAATTTACTTTCCTGATCCAGCAGCCATTTGAGCTTTCGACCTCTTGCCTGTTGACATAGCAAAGAATTTACAGGTTTTTCAACAGTTGTGTTTTGCCAATGTAAAGGGCATTCTCTGCATCGACATGCACCTGAGATGTAATGGTTAGGCTTTCCACCTGTCACACAGAAGGCCTGAGTTCTTTTTTTACTATTAGATTAGGATAGAATGCTACTTCTGACATGAGTTAAATATATACTTTATTCAATCATGTTTCATTATGCAAGTTGAACCTAGGTCACAGTGGCCGTTAGTAAAGGTGACCACTTGGAGAGATGACTGTTAAGGCAGATTTAACTGCATTTACTCTGATTATTTTGAAAATCTTGGCAAATGACTTTTTGCTAGTCAATGCTTACAATTCTTTTTCTATGTCATTTCCTCTACAGCTCAACACAAAACAGTAGCTTAGTCAACAGCAGCAAGATAATGTTCACGATGACAGATAAGAAGTGCCCAGAATGATGGATGTGGAGTGTTCGGACATTCTAATTCTAGGCAATTGTAGGCCCAATATTACTGGTACAGGGGTATCCTAGATATTTTATACTCAGCTTTTAATCTGGTCAAAGTTTGCTGGTATAATTACTAAGATCTGGGTCCTAGAAGGCAAAGAAATATAGGATGTGTGTGTGCAATGAGTTAAATGGGGAGTAGGGATTGAAGGAGGAGTTAAATTTGGATGCAAGTTGTTTAGGATACTGTACTCATTTATATACTCGTGTTTCAAAACTTCAGTGTACTTGATAATAATTTCCAAGTATGTATGCATTGAATAGGACTTTAGAAAGTATATTGTGTGTTGGGTTTTATTGACAAATCCCAGAATCAAATAAATATTCTGCATCAACTAGATTGAAGAGCAAATCTGAGAATTGTGTCTGGCCTTTTACATTTAATCTGTGATATATTGTCTTGTGCGTGTTCCTATTTCTTTAAAATGTGCTGACTGCATGTAAGAGTAACCTATGTCCAATGTTACTTGGCCTGCATAGTTTTACTGACTGCGACATCTATTGTGTCAACTTGTGTTAAAAGTAAAGTTCCGTGTGAACCATATATGGATGTTTTGTATACTCACAGAAAAAAAAAGTGTGCATAAAAATCAAAAGTTGTGCAAAGAGTCAAAATGAGTTGTAAATTGCAACTTGGCCACATCAAGTAAATTGGTATTATTAGGAAGCCAATCTTTCAAAAGGTGAAAAATTATCTTGCTAACTCATTAAGTCATTTAGGTATAGAAATTAAGTGCCAATCACGCACCCAAGGATAAACAGAAAATGGGAGAAAAACAGCTTTAAAGTTGTATTATGTTTTCTTGGCTATTTATCCACAACAAAGATGTATGTAAATATTAACTCTTTGTAGTCACTCTGCGCATATGCACCTGCACAGTTTTCCCCATCCAGTCACTCAGTACATAGATGCGCCGGGCCCGAGAAGCCTATTCACGTCACAGCTGGCTGCCCGTGACGGATAGGATTCTTTGCCCTTCTGGCTGTGTGACTACAAAGTGTTAAGACACAAGTCAGACACCCTAATTTCCAAATGTGGCTTTTAAAAGTATGCATACTTTATTTTTTATCTGTGAGTAAATAATATAATCTTAATATATATGTTGACAATGACAATAGGTGTTGACATTACATAAAAGAATCATGATGAATTGTGGTAGATACTGTAGAAATTGATTTCCATGCTCTTACATTTGTTGAGGATGCGATTGTTTTTAATGTTGTTCTATTATTTCACTGAGGAATTCTAGTGTTGAAAAATTCTACGAGCTAAAACTGTGATTTAGAAATGTACATGAATCATAAATGTCAGCAGAGTTTTGTTCATTTCTTTTTATAAATAGGACGTTAGCAAACATTTTGGTATCATCATTTGATTTTTGTCCAGGATATTTATCCTTTTTCTTAACATCCTGAACAGAAATATTTACGCATTCACATACATACAATGAAATTTAATACATTGTATATACAGTTGAGCCTGCTCCTGTGACCACCTGTTCAAAATAGCCAGTTGATAAATGACTACTTTCCACACACCCCCCCCCCCTCCTTTTTTTTTCTCTTTTTTATTGTCACTGCTCACTATATGTGACCAACTACCTGTCCAAAAAGTCTTTACAAGGTTACCACATGAACCTCTCATTTCACATCATTTAATGGGGTGCCATGAAACTTATCAGCAAATCTAATAGTGTTCAGCAGAGAACAATGAGTTCTGCAAGCCATCACGGATCGAATATGACGTTATATCTTGCTTCTGGGTTATGACTTATGTTCCTGAACAGTAAATCTACAATCAAACCACATGTGATTCCTGAATATGGCACTTGTGTGCCATGAAAGACCCAATCACCAATGAGAGTATTAAAAACCTATCAGGGATGGACGTAATTCTGAGATTTGCCTCTTATATGACGTAAGAGTGTTGCAAGGGGCATTAAACCAAAAACAGCTGACCAAGAGGACCACTTTTCTTTTCAACAATGGGTAATTGTTTAGAACAGGTTCAACTGGGTATATAAATATCATGCCAGCACCATATGTATATTTTTCAACACTATCCTTGATATGATTTAGCTCAAATTTTTCAGTAAATATACAGATAAACAATACCTACCTCCTATCATGAATGGCTTGAAATGTGTGGCATTGATCTTTAACTTGAGGCACTCATAGTAGGCCTACAGGTCTTCTTGGTGCTCATTTAAATGCATACTCTGTTTGGAAATTGGCATGTTGTCTTCTTTTTTTTAATATCTCTTTTGTAGAAAATGTCTGGTCATGGCTGGGTTTTGGTAGAAAATTACCTCTCTAAGTTTAATAATTGACACTACATTAGAAAGTAGACTTTACTTGTATGTTGTAGACTTTTTTGTATTGTTTTCGGGTATCGATGTACCAGTTTTGTTTATT
Organism: Phyllaplysia taylori; assembly: GCA_032273245.1. Lineage (NCBI taxonomy): Eukaryota > Metazoa > Mollusca > Gastropoda > Aplysiida > Aplysiidae > Phyllaplysia > Phyllaplysia taylori. The sequence continues at coordinate 10,219 of JAUKPP010087014.1, forward strand.
AGACTAGCTATGAATTAAAAGAATTAAAATGTCATTTAACTGATACCTCTACAGATCAACATTTAGAATTGTCCTATTGTATTAGTATTGTATTAGTATTACTGGATTCACCAGAATCAGATTAAAACATTTTTCTTGATTATGCTGTTCATCAAATTGTTGTGATAAATATATGTCAGTTTTGCAGAATTACATGTTTCTTCATTTTGTTAAAAAGTTAGATACACTGTTGTGTTAACCATCATCAGCTGTAGTGTAATGGTTACGCTTTTCTACTATATCATGCAGAAGATCGAGTTCAATCCCATATGCAGATAATGTGCGTTTTTCTGCTGGGATATATTATCCTTCTCAGCCCAGGTTGGCCCTGACAGATAGAGTCTAAGTAGTCCATCTCTTACATTACCGTACAGTGTTGCAAGGGACATAAAACTAGACGCCAACATGTAAAGGATGGTGCTTTTAAAGCAATTTTTGGTTGGTTAGTTAGTTTAAAGTTCATTTATAGAGGTGCCAGCTTCTTAGGCTGTTTTAGCCTCTTGTTAGCATTAGCAGTTTTGGGTCCAGCATCTTTTCATGACAAAAGAATGAGTTTTTCTACTCACATGTATTTTTGTTTGTTTGTTACTGGTGTTAGTTTTACGTCCTTGGCAACACTGTAACTGTAATGTTATTTAAAAAACGAACGGGCTACTTTGACCCTGCCTGTTGCTAGTGTCGGAACCAAACCCAGGTTGAGAGGGATGAATCCCAGCATGAAGATGCATAATTAATAGTAAGCTTGTCTGCATGTGGGATCAAACTTGAGTCTGTCACCCACACGGCAGGCAAAGTGCCTAATCATTACATCACAGGGGCCGGTATCTAGTTTTGGAAAGAGGAGCCATACATAGATGAAGTGGTAGTGAAATCCAGAAATGTTTTATTTTTATTTTCGCCTCTGATCAATTCAGTTTTGGGCTGTTTCCATTTCCGTCCCCTTGTGTTTTTATCAAAATTCAGCTGGCCTGGATTCAGATTCTAATGCTTGGTGAAAAGCGCTGACTGTCATGTCCATGTGATGCTGTCAGATTTCTTTTGAAGTTTTATTTATTTATGTTAAAAATTGAAATGATTTAACCGGCATTTTGGTGTAATGGTTAGGCTCTTCGCCTGTCATGTGGAAGAACCAAGTTCAATCCCAGTCACGGATGATCTGAGTTTTTTTCTGCTGGGATTTTTTCCCTCTCGGCCCGAGCTGGCCCTGACAGGCAGGGTTGGAGTAACCTGTCTCTTCAATGACCTTGCAGTGTTGTGGGGACGTAAAACTGGTAACCAAACGTTTTTAAATGATGTAGATACAGTGGGGCCACTTTTAAACTCTTGAAAAGACCATGAAAAGCCATTGCATACAGTGATACAGTAGTCTCCACCTAAATGCGCAGTACTCGGGAGGGCTCCAAATCGTGCATTTATGTGAAGCTTACTTTTTAAGGAAAAGAAAAAGAGACTACGCAACAATTTCATGCCCTTGACACACACCTGAACTAATGTGTAGGCTACATCCACACTCACACAAAAACTCTCTCAGGAATAAATGCATACCTTTTTGGACTCTATGACCACACTTAATTATATAAAATAGTAGGCCTACTGTCATAACTATGCATAAATGTTTCTCTCACTCTCACTCTCACACTCACTCTTTCTCTCTCTCTCTCTCTCTATCTCATTCTCTCTCTCTCTCTCTCTCTCTCTCTCTCTCTCTCTCTCTCTTACACAAAAAACTCTGTATTTCCGATGCTTATCCTGTGGTCTTGATGGCTTCTATTGACTCCCGCTTTGGAGGGGTCAAAATTGCTCCATCAACAAAGATCTGTTCTCCTTCAGTCCTTCAGAGACACTTATCAAATGAGTGACGAAACAAGAATATTAGTCGCCCAAACATGTCAATGTCACTCACGAAAATCTCACGTGTCCGCCAACAGTAGCGTTTGAAAACACTGTCCAAGTGTCCATCATTAACATTGGTGCCACTCAAGGGATAGCCTCAACAAATATTCAAATATACAATTGTTTAAATTTGATTCTATGATGATATAAAGTGCTGCTACTTTCATCTATATCATTGCTATCTAAGTTGCTATAAAAATTTCCGATTTATTAAGCCCTTCATATATTCTGCTTCCCAGATTGAAGCGTGCTTTTAGACGAAGAACCGTGCATTTATACACACAATTTATACATGTTGTAAAAAGTCCATTTGAACGGAGCGTGCATTTATTTGGCGTGTATTTAGACAGAGACTACTGTGTAACTGTGTTCCTGCAAAGCGGGCGCAATGCGCTTTACTACAGTGACTACACTGTCTTGGTTTGTTTTTAACACTGCCATGTCATTTTAGAGGCGAGCCACTTCGATCCTGCATGCAAGGACCAACCCAGGCTGAGCGGGACATTACATCCCAACAGAGACACGTCAGAGACGCTTGTCCAGTGTGGGGATCGAACTCCCGTCCTCTGTGTGATAGGCAAAGAGGCTACAAACCATTACTCTACACCTATCAAATCTGTCTATAAACTACATGTATATGGGATTTAATTCGAAATTCTCAAGCCTTCCGTTGGAATGTTGTGCTCTTCTCGGCCGGGTTGGTCCTGGATGGAAGGCAGGATTGGGGTAGAGTAGGCCCTTTTAACCTGTTTGCCATGTGATACAGGGTGGGGGTGGATTTTTTTTTTTGTTGTTGTTGTTGTTGTTGTTTATATTGATCGATTCTAAGCGGAAATAACTCTAAAGCGGTAAGAAATGAAAGAAAACGTTTTTCCGCACATTATTCGTTGAGAACTAAATTTTGTCTAGGCTACTTAATAAGATCATGTTGATAAAGAAAGCCTTTTAAAAAGGAGTTAGTGGAACAAGGCCCTTTTTAGATCATGGCGTCAAAACAGCGCTCTGGTATAGTATTGCAAAGAGAAAGACTGCTAGGAACCGCCGAGAGACAATAAAAAGATAATTAACTGTTTTCCCTAAAGAAACAATGTCTATCAAACTCTGACTTCATGTCTTACGAAAAGATATTTAATTTGTATTCAATTTTTGAATTTAGAAAACGATGGATGTTTCTGGGAGTGTTTAAATTAATGAACTCATCTTTTTTAATTGATGGGGCACGCGCAATCATAATGCAATTCGCAAATCCACTTCTTGTTATAGCAGTTTACATTAAGGGGGGGAGCGCCTTTTAAATGGGACAATTTTGAGTTAAATTACCATCTCACTATTTAGTCTGCCAGCTGATGAAACTTTGATTCATATAAAATAAATGGCTACTCTGCGTGATACAGTCATCAATTTTTACATTGTCTTTCTACGAGCTTTGATTACGTAACAAAAGGTCAGTTTTCTCAAAAATACACTTTTTTTGTAGTTTTTTCTTATCTTCTTTTTTAGTTTCTGTTTGATTCTAATGAAATTTTCAGGAATTGTTGATCACATCAAACCCAAACTTTATACAGAAGGAAAAACGAATACATAAGTGAGTTATGGATGATTATGTAATCATATTGGGAGGTGTACAGAGGGGTATGTACGTTATCTATCAATAACTTTTTATCTATTCAAGATATCCAAAAATCCTTCTGTATAAAGTTTTGTATTGAGCAGATCTGACTATACACCAAATTTGAATAAAATCGGTTGGAAAATAAAAAAGCCTTTAGAGTTTTACAAAAGCTGTTTATTTTCAATATGGCCGCCGTTACCATGGCGGCAACCATGAATATTTTTCGCCAAAAAAAAGTTGCATTTAAAAGATATTCACCTTTTATACCTTCATGCAAAAAGATTTAACCCTAGGATTCATGGTTACCAAGATAGGTCAGAGATATTTGGATTGAGCTTTTCTTGCTGTAATCATTTCGAGTTTTCTCAGCACATAAGGCGCGCGATCTGCTTTGTAAACGCAAAAGACGCACTTTGTAAATAGAAGATTAGCGCAATTTCTGCGCGCTAAAAGTCGGGCTCTGCTCGCTCGTACTGGGGCTGTGGCGCAGTGTGTTCATCAAATCGGTTGATTTTGGTAACAAACTTAAATGGACGGGGATTAATCTGTAGCAAACACAATGTTTTTAACTTCTTTCATCTTTGAGTTACTTCAGTTTAGAACCGATGAATAAAAAACACACACGATTTTACATGTAAGCCGATGTACAACCTTACAATACCGGCGCTGTGGTATGATGGTTAGGCTCTTCGCCTGTCATGCGGAGAACCCGAGTTCGATCCGGAGCGCGGACGATCTGTTTTTTTTCTGCTGGGATTTATTCCCTCTCAGTCCGGGTTGGCCCTGACAGGCAGGGTCTAAATAGTCCGTCTCTTAAATGACCTTACAGTGTTGCAGGGGACGTAAAACTGGTAACCAAACTAAACCAAACCTTAAACTGTTATAATGGAAAGTGGAACTTTTGGAAACTGTCTTGCCTGGCGCCTAGCGTGATGAGAACTGTGCTAAAACTGATCATCCCAATGTTGGTAAAACGGCTTTTAAATAACAACCAAAGAAGCTGGTGCCTCTATAAACAAACAACTTCAAAACAGTATTGGTATTATTATATGCTTGGGTTTTACGGCTCCATCGACTCTATGAGGTCATTTTGGCGTTGAGAACCGTTCCAAAGTATTTTTGGATTGGGATTAACTTTGAATTTTTCCCGGGCGGCGGTCTAATAGGCATACTCTTTTCGATTTTCAACCACCAAGGGATCTTTAACATGTGCAGCATGCACATGGGACATCCGAGATTTTTAGTCCTTTTCCGAGAAGACTAGGTGTTTGATCTTACATATTACAACAATGACATGTACTTTCACTAAGATCAGGGGTGTGGTTGGAAGGGAAGGAGTAGACAAGGAAAAAAGAGAGAGAGGGGGGGGGGGGGCTGTCGTGGGCTAGGGGTTAGTGGTGTCTGCCTCTCATGCCATTGGTCGTGGGTTCGATTCCGGGCCTGCATGTTTGTTATCCTCAATAAAATTTCTTCTTCTTCTTCTTCCTCTTCTTTTCTTTCTATGCCTTGTTTACTCATTCAACTAATTTTCTGACTCCAACTCCCTGCTACTCTTGTCGCCGGCCTTGCTTTTCTTCTCTTTTTCCTTGTCTGCTCCTTCTCTTCAACCACACCCTGATCTTAGGGTAGGTAAGATGAAAAAATATATAGTCTTCTCGGTTAAGGACGAAAAACCTCGGAGGCCCCGCGTGTAGCCTACGTTGCGCCCGTTAAAGATCCCTTGGTGGTTGAAAATCGAAAAGAGTAGACCTATTAGGCCGCCGCCCGAGCAAAATTCAAAAGTAATATCTACCCAAAAATACTTTGGAACGGTTCTGGGCGCCGAATATAGTCTACGAAGCCCTTAAACCTTAACCAAACAAACAAACAAAACAAGAAGAGAAGAGAAGCAAGGCAGACGACAAGAGTAGCGGAGAGTAGGAGGAAACAAGAAAGAGAGTGAGAAGAAGAGTCAGAAAATGGGTTGCAAGAGTAGGCCTAGACAAGGCATAGAAAGAGAAGAAAAAGAAGAAGAAGAAGAGCAGAGAACCATTGACATGATCTTTCTTTGTTGATGACAATAAAAGGGCCTATGCTAATAACTGTATCCTACTTTTTTTTCATCTGCAAAAAACGATGTTAAAGCTAACTTTTCCTCGCAAAAACACATACAATAGACCTAATCTACATTAATTATTTTCCTTGGCACTCTTGAAGGTAGCCATGATTTTTGTTGTTGTTGGGGCGGGGGGGGGGGGGGGGGGGGGGGGG
>JAUKPP010087125.1:0-11998 GCA_032273245.1 Phyllaplysia taylori
GTGGAGGGAAAAACAAACACGTATATATCACATAATTTCTAATACTTATTTATAAAAGCAAACACACACACACCCCCACCCAGCACATTCAAGTAATGTGATTACTCACCTCAATGCTCTGCTTAGTGATCTTCGACACTCGCTCCCTGGTGATCCGGGACATGCAGTAACCTTTTTTTCTGTTTAAAACCGCCTGTACCTCCCAAGGCAAGTCGCCTGCGAGCACAAACTTCTCGGAACTCAGAATATTCTGATAATTGGAAGAACAAAAAAGAAAAATTTAAATGTAGTATGCAATTACAAACAGCATTTCAACAAAATTGATATCATTTATACTGGAGTAAAACAACCACTTACCAAACAATGTCTCGATGTGTTTCTCCCTCTTCTGAGGCTTCTTCCTGTAGCAGATTATCTGAGCTGTCATATGGTACTCTTCTGAGTCCGTGAAGCTTTTCTTCAGCGTGGACTTCACCTTGTGCCTGGTGGAGTTCTCAACGACATCCTTGAACTCTAGAAGGGAGTTCACACTGTGCCTTTTGAAGTTTTTCTTCAGGATGCCGAAGCACCAGTCGGGCGCAAACTTGGTGTGGCCCAGGAGCATGACATGAAGGCTCACAGAAGTGTGCTGTCCTGTCATCACTCGCCAGGTACTGGAGGAGGAATTGATTTTTGTTCTGGCCGGCACAGATGTCACAGTGCAAGTGGACATGTTTCTCACCCAGTCCAAAGTGGGTGAAAAAGTAATGCAGGAACGAAATCACTGCATTACTCCCTTTGCTCGTACAAATTGCTTCGTCGATTAGGAAGTTTATCTGCTGTGGGATGGCCTCACAGTTTACGCCGAAGATGCCATATTTGCGGGGTACCATAAAGTATATGGCAATATGGTCGGCCCCGCCTGCATGGGATCATGTGTCAAGTGGACCTGCTGTGTGTAGTCGAAGGAATAGTGCATGGTTAAGTCCTGACTATTCACCTCGTGTTCCTTCAGGGTGTTGGTTTCATGGGCGGCGGCAGCTTGACGAGCTTTGTCAACAAGGTTGTTATAAAAACTCCGCTCCTGGGTCACAGAAAGCAGATGATCACCCTGCCTGTCAATGATGGACTTCTTCTCCTCCACAGACAGGCGGCCAGATCTCTGAATCAGCCTATTATTCGACTGGCAGGTCCAACAGAGATCTGTCATCAACCGAGCCACAAGCATTGTAGGAAAAACACAAACTTCTTGGAATGTCCAAATAGACACGGGCCTGTAACCTGAAAAAAGAAAGGAAACTTGACTTGAAAGTCTTGAAATCAAAATAACATTTCCAAAATACATCAATAAAAATTATCGGTCTGCTCTTGCATAACGAGTATGTTCTTTATCACTAAATGAATTAATGTAATCTAGAACTGGCAGGTATTGCGTGGTATTATTATAAACAATGAGCACCCCCTCACATTTATGAACGGTCCTTAAGCATAGCCGCTTCATCTTTTTGAATTTCTAAAGAACCTCTGAAGGAGTGGTGATCCACTGACAGGGATGTAACTCATGCACTGAATCAGTCTTGTCAGTATGTAATTAATTTATTTCCCCTTATTAGATCTTTCAGGGAGAGCACTCGCCTGTTCACTGGGTTTGGAGGAAGTGGTTTTGAATCCCCCAGCTTCTCGGCGAAACACTTCTGGCTTTATAGTGTCCAACCTTAACTAGTATGAGAACGAGGTATACAGGAGGCCAAGCCGATGTCTTTGTGCACTAAGGCAGCCTGATGTCCTACTCTAGGGCCGATGTATGAACAATGAAGCAGAGAACTTGAGGCTATCAGCACTGAAGTACCAAAACTTACAGTAAGTTACAGAAGCCGCTTTATACAGGTCTTTGATTTTTTTTTCCTTTTTTGTTTACTATTTTCTTTCGATGAACTTAGAATATGATGGCCTTCGGACAAATTTGTCTGTTAATCAACGTATTTGCCGTACCGGTAGTAGAGGATTGCCACCAAGGGACGCGCCGTGTCTTAAAACACCAGAGCCATGCCATTACTTAAAAAATTAATTACAGTAGGTACCACAAGTAAAAAATATCAATGAATAATATTGATGCCTAACCATAGCAAAATTAAGTACTGAAGATGAGGAAGGTAATTCGTTGGTGTCAATATTTGTATCAAATGTGACGCCACAGTTTGAATAACTTTGCAGCAGTTCTCTGCAGACACTTTGGCACTGTTCATTATGTTCATGTATGTTAATTGGACATTGTCTCGTGTACGGATGGCTGCAAAAGTTATCAGTCTTTCATCCCTAATGATGGCATAACCAACGCAGTGACCCTTGTTGTCTCCATCTACAACCATAAAAACTACCACAGGGTACTGGTATGCATTGAGGTAGTATGTGGTGTCTATAAAGAGAACCTTTGAATATCTGAACACATATCATAAAAACCATGTTGCTTCAATTAGCTCACAAAATACAAAGTAAAAACAAAAAAAATCTTGAACTAAAACCATGTTATATCTTGACTTAATAAATTCACGTTTGCCTTGGTCGTTGATTGTACACCTTACTATGTCACATAAAATTGAAATTTAATCTTCTGCACCTTTTTCACTGACCATCTCACCTGATTTTGGTGCTAGTCGATGCAGTGTGCCTTGACATCGCCCTCCACGTCATCGACAATTTCCACCCCGGAGCAGCCTTCCAAATCACGGCTCTGGACTACTCCCTTTGACTGATTGGGCTTCTGGTCAGCTCAACGTCACAGGGAACGTCAGCAAGCTTTGTGCATGTAAGTAGCTTTTCAATGTACGTTTGTTTCTTGCATTGCACAAGAACATCCCCAGAAGCCAGTTTATGTATTGACTCTGTGGACCGGCGCTGTAGTGTAATGGTTAGGCTCTTCACCTTGCATGCGGGAAGACCCTAGATCGATCCCCGATCGCGGAAGATATGGTTTTTTTCTGCTGGGATTTTTTCGCTCTCAGTCTGGGTTGAGGCAGGGTCGAAGTAGCCCGTCTCTTAAATGACCTTACAGTGTTGCAGGGGACGTAAAACTGGTAACCAAACCAAACCAAATGACTCTGTGGTTCACCTGCAATGCCACCCAGCATCTTCGAGATTGTAAACACTGACAAAGAAGAAAGTTTTTTCGATGCAGGGTCTTTGCTTTTCAGAAGAACGAATAGCTTCTGCACGAACTCGTCTTGCGAGGGGAGAGCAGAGCCATTCATCAGGGGTCTTTCGTTACTCCTCCGGGGAGACACACGTGTGTCATCCAGTCGAGATTTCTTTGAAGAAAGTTCAGGAAATGGGGGGCCCAAATTGAAGTAAGAGTTTCCATATGAAGTTTCATGTTGATTCCTCCACGGTGCTCCCCGTCTGCCACGGAGCCCAACAAGGGGACACATTGCTTGGATGGCCAGAGCTGTGCCAGGACTACACCGGGGTTATACTCCTCATGGGGGCTGCGAACAACCCCCCACTCTGGATTGATCCAGGGCTCTATCTACTGGAGTTGATAAAGAAACGACTTTTTTGTAGAGATTGTTTTTGTTTCCTGAAAGTTGTCTTATACTATTGCAGGCTTGCCAACTGTCCCAAATTTTTTGGGACCATCGGCCCCGAAGTCCTTAAATGTGCAACGCACTGTCATTCAAAATCAAACTATTGTGACCATATAAAAATACAAGACATGAAAAAAAGCATGCATTTCCGATTCTAGAAGTAATTGCAATTCGAAGTATGTATCGGAGTATTTACTTTTACAATTCATATAATTGGTAGCCTGATTACTGTTTATAAATTATGTCACTTAGTTTCAGTTAAAAATTATCACGTTTCCCCCCCCCCCCTGGATCAGCACCAGAGCGCTGGATTGTCCCTAATTTGCTCTCTGAAAAGTTGGCTTGCCTGCTTTTGTCAATACATGTTATTGAAGTTATTGTTGTCCTTTTTTTACCAACTCCTTGACCTAAATAATGGTTGCAGTTTTGGACCCAAGGTCGGACCCAAATATAACAAGACATTCTATTGTGATGGAGTAAGCTCCTGGAAATGACCTTATAGTGTCGATGGAGCTGTAAAACCCCAAACAAACAAATTGGAAATGCCTATTAAACAAAGCTTGGTTTCTTTATTTTCTTTTCAGCATCTGCGGAGCATGGAGATGATGTGGATGACGAGACTGTTACGATCAAGTCAAGTTCAAGCACTTCTTTGATACACAGCGTCCTTCAAGTGGGAAACCTTCAGCAGAGGGCAAGGTTTGAGAGAGGACACTCGACATGCTGTGCCATATGGGACTGGGACAAGCAATTTTCTAACCTTCGTCCAGATCTTGTAATGTTGACATCATGGGGCGTCTTTTCTCCTGGGACGTCACGGGCAGACCGGAAGTAGAGAGACTGCAGGACAACAAACCAGAGAGGACATTACGCAAAATGTATTAGAAATTAATGAAGTTTTAGCTTTTGATTTCTGTGTTGATGTTTAAGTAAGGCAGCTAAACTATTTAGCATACCTTGTAAGTTCAAAGATATTCTTAGATAAGTATATTATCTATCTATATGAAGGGTTTCATGACAAAATGCTCTATATCCATTTTTTTAAAGCTGAAATATTTGCAGTAACATACCTTTGCCTACAATAAATTTTATTATTATAAAATACTCATTTAAATTGACATTTATTGTGGCTTCTACTTCTAGAGGATTCTGTTGAATGAATTTTATGTACCGGTACATATGTATAGTATTCCAGCATCAGTTCTGTATACAATAAGGGCATCAAATCAAAATTTAACATTTTGGTTTATAGCGCATTTTGTCATGAAATCCTTCCATCTACACACATGTAAATAATATTATTTAATAATTATCAGTCTATACTGTAAATATTTTTTCCTTCTAAGTTATGGTGCTATTGCACTTTCAATTTTTATAATAAAACCCTTCTAAAGAGGACAAAGTGGACAAAGACCAAAAGTGTTTCTTGGCGCAGAAATGACCTTATAGTGATGATGGAGCCGTAAAACCACAAACAAACAAACCAGTCTTCTCCAAGAATGGTGCATTTTAAATCTTGAATTTTACCATTGATGGTTTTCATGTTGGTGGCCCCATCTGACACCAAAGACTGCATTTGGTTAAAAATTTCTTTGAAGAACACATTTCAGAAGAATTTCACTCTCAATTCTAGTACTGTTGTTGGAGTTGGGACTTTACTTTAGAAATTTCTTTCAGAATATCAATAGCTTTCTCTAAAAGGGTATCTGCATCATCTTTTGCTACTTCTTGACCTAAACTTAAAGCCATTCTGTTGTCTAAATAAATGTGATTATCCATAAAATGTTTCTCGCCGAGAGGTTCCATCACTGCCAAATGTGAACAATGTTGACTTCAGAATTTCATCCCCAATCTGCACCTTTGCAACATAATGACCCTCATCCGCCATGTTAAGACAAGATTGTGTACAAGGAAAATCCTCACTTGTAAATTTTCTGCCAAACTCGTTGGTTGCAACAATTTCAATAACTTGACTGCAATTCTCAGCAGCAGCATTTGTTTCTCGTGAACCTGCATTACAGTTAATCTGACGTTGGGATTGAACAGGATGAGTTTGATCAATTGCTATTCTACCTTTGTGCAAATCACAAACGTAACAGACAGCGTTGGTGAGAGTACATGAATAATATGAATTTTATTGGGGCTAAATGGGATAGGGCCTTTCTGTGTGCGTGAGTGGATTTATTATGATATGGCATATACTGGCCAATATATAGCTTTGTTAAGTTCAATATAACTGTAGCATGCAAACAATAATCCAGAAGAGTGTAACAACTAATTACTGCAAATATCAAGACACACAATAACAGATCATTGGAAAAAGATGGGAAAATTACGGAAGCTTCAGTATTACAATAGAATGATTAAGGTTGGGTCCTACCTTGACTGGACAGGGATTCACCAAAACGATAAAACACAGAAGCCTACAATCAAACTAAAAATGTTCACACAAGCTTGAGGGCCAGGATGTAATCTTTCCACGGATGCCGCTTGATGCTCACTCTAGATTGTCCCTGGCTTTCTAAACACAGGTCTGCTTTCTTGGGTTGTAATCCTGGATTATTAAAACTAACAGTTTGACTCTCATCAAGAGCTCTTCCAAAACAATGTCACTCTTGTTACTCCGCTGGATAATGTGATGTTAAGGTAATGTTAATTTCAATGTTTATGTCACTGGTCATTATTGATTGAATTTTAAAAGTTCAAGTCGGTCACGACTCTGCCTCGGCAATGATGTTGCCCCAACTCGATCCTGGACAATGACAATGCCTCAACTCAATCTCGGCAATTATGTTGCCCCAGTTCAATCTCGGCAATTGTGTTGCCCCAGCTCAATCGTCCTTACACAGGGCGAATTCAATTATTTCTGGGATAGAAATGATACTTCTTCTGTCTACTCGACAGACGTTCCCACAACGACTCGATAATCTACACGATTGCCAACACAACTTTCACCACACGATCCCCTACATGTTTTCACTACGACAATTATATTGACAGAATGAAAGTTCCAACAGCGCGTCTACACGACAAGCTTGAAGAAATATATCGTAAAAACTACACGTTTTTACAAACATACCGCAATCTACACGATTGCAAAAACAGATTAATCCAAAACTTAATTTTTCCACACCGGGAGAAGACTCTGACTAGACTACACGTCTGTCACCGGAATTGACAATGAAATTTAAGTCCTAAACTCTTTTCTCCTTGTAGTTAAAAGGAGCGATCAACGCGCGATGTTGACGGTCTGAGAGTAGGACGTCTTCTGATTAAAAGGTCCACGCTTCTAGCATATAAACTAAAGTCACATGGTTCTAGAAGGTTCTGGAAAGTTCTTTGTCTTCCCCGGGTGCGCCAAATTTCCCCCAGGCCTTTGTCCACCCTGTCACCCATATGACGAGCAGGAACCGTTTACCTTCTTGACACCCTCTTAGGCTAGCACTGACACCCTGCTAGTGATCCCATCTAGCCTATTATCTCCAATGCAATCTAACTTCAGGCTTGGTCAGACCGGATGCTCTCGGACTACATGGTAGTAATTAACTGTCTTCCACCTCGTGGCTTGGTCCGGCTTGATCATTTTGTTACAAGAATCTTCATACTATAGTTTTTACATATATTTGTCATTAAATTCTTTCTGTCGTTCATATTTTCTTTTGTAATTGGCCTACACATAGGCTTATGTCGTTATGCAGTTTACTCAGTCCAGTGTTTTCAAATAAATTGAGTATTTTTGGACATTTATTGATTGAGTTGCTTATATTCTCAGTATGTTCTTCCCTATCCCCACCCACATTCAACTTCCCTGTCTCTGGAAGTCAGCGGTAGACGTCATGTGTTCATTTTGTGTGTCGTACACTTGACAAGACCGGCGTCTGTGGTGTAATGGTTAGGCGCTTGGGGCTTAGGGGCAGGTTGTTTGATCGAGTATATCTCCGTTTTTCTGCTGGGACAAGGTCCCTCTCAGCCCGGGTTGGCCCTGACAGGCAGAGTCGAAGTCGCCCGTCCCTTAAATGACCTTACAGTGTTGCAAGGGACGTTAAGCCCAAACCAAACCAAACCAAACACTTGACAAGCGTCTACAGCATCAAGAACAATCAATATTGTATTGCCTCAAACAGTCAAAGACTTCAGGTTGTCACTCTGCCTGTCAGGGCAAACCCAGGCTGAGAAAGACACTGTACTGTAATGTCATCATATTATAAATACATGTATGTTTACCAGTGGGAAGATGGAGATACTCGATTAGAGCGAGTACACTGAATTAAGAAGGATACATCATGTATGAGTTTTTGTGTGATTGTGATAGGTCTTGTATGAATTTTGGTTTTTATCCCCCTTGACACTTATGACACTGTGGTCATTTTAGAGGCGGGCTTCTTCAACCCTGCCTGACAAGGTCAACCTGGGCTGAGAAAAAGCCAACATCCCAGCAGAGTCAAGATCCTCACCCAATGAGGGGATCGAACTCCCATCCTCCGTGTGATAGTTCCAGTTATACAGTAGTTTCTGCCTAAATGCACGCTTTTGTTATGATCATGGCAGACTTTTTACTGCCTTTTTACAATTTGAGTATAAAAATGCACATTTTGGAGCCCTTCTGAGCACCATGCATTTAGGCCGAGACTACTGTATTGTTTTTATTCTACATGTAGGTCAATGTACTGATGCAGGCACAGAGTAACTACATATTATTACATCACAGCAGTGCCATACTCTGTAACAATTTTAACATCACACAGTTTTAAGAAATTATAAAAGCAACAACTAGACCCCAAATAAGTATGTAAATGATACGGTAATGATAGTATTTTGAAATTTTTACACATTTTGACCAATCTCAGTTCAGTGTCATTTGTTTGATTTATGTGTTCACTCTACCATAAGATAAAAAAAAAAAAAAGTAATTCACAGACTTATCTGGAGGAACTTTAAAACAAATTTGACAAATAGATTATCCAATCAAGTCAAGCCCTCAGCAATGTGAAGTGTGAAGTTGAAATCGTTAAAGAGTAAAGGAGTATCGCCACAATCACACAATGCCCCGGGGGTAGCTGGCTGGTGTTCTGGTGACGTCTGCTCCTCCTTTCTATTTTCTATGTGTAAGCTACTACTGTCCCAATCTATTTCCTAACTCTAACAACAGTGGGGAAATTTGCAGCACTCAACCAGAATGCACATACATTGTATATATACATAATGCATTTTTTTTAGACATGTTTAAGTTTAACATGTCTACTGCTTTCTGTTTGAGTATTGGAACTTTCTCTACTGTTTGTATAATTTTCACACTGGCTACAAACTGTTGAGTCCTTTGGGATCCCAGATTGCAGTATTTATTGGAGAGCCACTTTCATCCTTATACCCGGCGCTGTGGTGTAATGGTTAGGCTCTTTGCCTGTCATGCGGAAGACCCAGAGCGAGGGCGATGTGGGTTTTTTTCTGCTGGGATTTTTCCATGACAGGCACAGGATCGAAGTAGTCCGTCTCTTAAATGACCTTATAGTGTTGCAGGGGACGTAAAACTGGTAACCAAACCAAATCAATCATCCTAATCTATTCCTAGTACTGAAATCATCCCACAGATTGGTTTAATTTGGTTTTAACTTTACGTCCCTTGCAACACTGTAAGTTATGTATGTGTACAGGCACTGTAAGGTCTTTTAACTTTAAAGAGACTGGCAATTTCAATCCTGTTTGTCAGGGCCAACTCGGGCTGAGAGGGATTGATCCCAGCAGCAGGACGTAGGCTCCTCCCCACGTAGGAATTGAAGTTGGGCCTTCTGTGTGATAGGTGAAGAACCTAATTATTACTACTATTACACCACAGACTCAGATTTTGGTGATGCTGAAGTGACTTTATAGTGTTGATCATTGGTAGTGCCAGAAAACCTGAAAAACCCACACAAAATCAAGAGAACTCAGACAGATCATGTCACTGGCATCTGTGGTGTAGGCCCACTGGTTTCAGTGCTTCGCCTACCACACGGAGGACATGAGTTCGAGCCCCGCGTGGGGCAGTTTGTTCGATTGAGTCATCTTCGTTTTTCTGCTGGGACAATCTCCCTTTCAGCTTGGGTTGACCCTGACAGGCAGGGTCGAAGTAGCCCGTCCCTTAAGTTAAATGACCGTACAGTGTTGCAAGGGACGTTAAGCCAAAACCAATCAAACAAGACATCTCAAGAGTGGGAAGTCATGAGCACCCTGCTGGGTTTACCTCACCGGTGTCTGTGGTGTACTACAGTGCAAACCATATATATAACAGGCCCGGTAATAACAGGGATCCAATTATTACAGGGATTTTTTAAATCCTCGTTTTTTTCTTTCCTTTGTCTCTATTAAAATTTATTGGCTATAACAGGGCCTCATCGGAGCCCAATCGGTTATAGCAGGGACAAAGGCTCGGTAACGAGTTAATAGTTAGAGAGAAAGAGAGAGAGAGGATGCTGTGGGCTGCAGACCTCGATCTTGCCCTAAGCCTAGCGCACGCGTAATGTGTCATGCGCAGTTACCGTCCAAAACCCCTGGACGTGGGTACTTCTGGCAAGGGAAAGCACCCATGAATAAATACAGCTGGATTAGTTCAGACATGCTTACTTCCCTTGCATTTCTGATTTAACAGGGATTTGATATAAACAGGACTTTTTCTCTGGTCCCAGCATCCCTGTTATATCAGGTTTCCACTGTACTAGTACTACGGTTAGGTTTTGGTTTGGTTACTACTTTTACGTCCCTTGCAACACAGTAAGGTCATTTAACAGACGGGCTACTTCGACGTGCCTGTCAGGGCCAACCCGTGCTGAGAGGGAAAAAAATCCTAGCAGAAAAAAAAAACGTGGTCCACGCTCGGCATCAAACCAGGGTCTTCCGCATGACAGGCGAAGAGCCTAACCATTACACCACAGCACCGGTGTGGTATAAAACAGTGGAACCTGCATACTTGACCGTCTGTCAAGCTAACAAGCATCTGCATGATCTTTCTTCTTGATAAGAATCCGTCCCTCTTAGCCTGGGTTGGCTTGTTAATGTTACTGGTCTCTATATGACCTTGCAATTTGCAGTGCTGCAAGGGACTTGAAACGAGCTACTGCCTGGCATTTTTAAACTTCCGGTTTGGTTTACACACCCTCCTAACACTGTACTGTAACTGCAAGGTCATTGCAAAGATGGTCTGCTTCCACTCTGCCTGTTACTGTAACTTGTAAGGGCCAACCCGGCTGAGAGGGATACAACATCCCAGCATAGTGATAAAGACATTGATCTAACACCAATTTTAATGTGGGAACATTGGTTACCAGTTTTACGTCCCCTGCAACACTGTAAGGTCATTTAAGAGACGGGCTTCTTCGACCCTGTCTGTCCTCTCCTTGCAAGCGGGAAGACCCTAGATCGATCCCTGATCGCGGACGATCTAAGTTTTTTTCTGCTTGTATTTTGCCTCTCAGTCCGGGTTGGCTCTGACAGGCAGGGTCGAAGTAGCCCGTCTCTTAAATGACCTTAGTGTTGCAGGGGACGTAAAACTGGTAACCAAACCAAAATACTGTAAGGTCAAGGCCAACCCGGGTTGAGAGGGAAAATATCCCAGCAGAAAACCCCCCACATCATCTGTGCTTGAGATCGAATCGCGTCATCCGCATGACAGGCGAAGAGCCTAGTCTTTACACCAAGGTTGATACATGGTACACAATGAACATACTTTCTCAACGAATGAAGAGCAGAAAACTTTGGATTGGGTGAACAATGAGGTCATGATTTTACTGAATCTGCCAAAAACAAAAATACTTCAAGATCCAAGAACAACAACGAGAAATTATTTGTCAAAGTTGACGACGTCGCTGCTGAACACTTGCAGCAAACCAGATAAAGGTGTACGGTATACGTGTATGTATCGATCAACATGTATGTATCGATCAAGTCATGACGACAAAACTGTCATTAGAATGACGGATGAATAATAATGGGTAGGGTAAAGGTCAAGGTAGTAGAGTTACACTTAAAGAGACGGTGAACTTCAAATTGATCACACTGTCCCTCTTTTCCTATGTTGTAATTCATTTGTTTCGGGAAAAATGTGCACAACTTAAATCTATGTTCTTTTTATATGAAGAATTCACTCACAAAATCTGCTATGTACATGAACCTAAAAAAAATTAATTCCACCACACCCCTACATACAACAACATAAAAATTAACAACATACAAATGAGTTGCATGTTGTGTCACTTTAACAAACATTTTTGTGGCCCAGAGTCAGCATTATTTTTCAGATAAAACATGGCATTATCGGGTAGCCTACCATGAAATTTTCTTCACAAATTCTTTCTATAAATTGTATGTATTGATCTCATTTCCTTTCCTCAATCTTGAGAACAAACTCTTCATACTGATGCATCAGACAAAATAAGTGTGAGCATTTATGATGGAAACCCCCCCCC
>JAUKPP010087236.1:0-16003 GCA_032273245.1 Phyllaplysia taylori
AGAGAGAGAGAGAGAGAGAGAGAGAGAGAGACAGAGAGAGAGAGAGAGAGAGAATAGATGGAGAGATAACAGTTTGTTGCTGTTTCACATCCAAATTTTTTTTTTTAACTTTGCACAATTACATTCATCATGTCAAAACCAAAGATTTATGATTCTTTAACCGATGGAGAAACAAAAGAAGATCATTTTCAAACTGCTAGAACTTGCAACGCACTCAAGAACCGGTACTATATTTAGTTCCACTCTCTCATAACATAGAGGCCTTCAATCCCAGCTGACGGCGAGAACTAGGACCTCATTATATTGTTTTTACGTAAGTACAAACCATCAGTGTCAAGAAAACAGAAATGGATGTGACAGTTTATTTGCATGAGTGCGTGCACGAGTAAAGAATATCGTGGGTTTTTATTAATGGGGTGAGACATCACGTGCTGCTTTCCGCTACGGACGAAGTGAAGCGAATAATTTTTGGGACATTTCATTGTTGAGTCAACGGTTGAATTCATGCAGACTCAGATCAGCACAGCGCAGCCACCAGCATCACCTCTTCTTCAGAGAGAAAATCTGTCTTTCACCTCACCATCGTCGTCGGTTCATAAAGTTCATTTTCATTTTACTTTCTACCCAGCAGAGTCGGTAGGTAAGAAGGCTAGGCTACAATTACAATTACAATCAATTAGGCTAGACTATTAGTATTACTATTACTATTATTATAAGGCTACGCTACATGCTCAATTAATAAAAAACATTAACAAAGTGGTGTGTATATAATAGTATATACTTCTTCTTCTTCTGCTATCCCCTGCTAGAACTCAGGGGTGAGTCACAATGACTGAATTTTGCGTACATGGCCTATTTATCCTGCCTGCAGTAGCTTGTTGTTCCATAAGTGCACTGCAGGGTCCCCACGCCATACAGGCAACCATGTTCCGTTTTCGATGGGTACTCTTATTGTTTAAACTAAGAAGTGTGGCTTCAGTTGTAATGCATTTTTGCTGTCTTGTACGGTATCATGCTATGCATCTGAGCAGAAGATGCCATTCTTTGCTTCCCCTGGTGGGGGCCCCGCACCTCCACAGGCGAATAGTATATACATCTTTCTTGCTTCAGAAATCACCCACCTAAGACCAGAGTGCATAGGATAGGCTAGGAACATATTATTATCTGGTTTAGGCTGCGTCGATTGGGACATTGAAACCGAGTAAGCTGCCGAGTTTATTCGGACACATGTGGACTGTTCAAGCTCCTGTGTATATTCGGACAAAAGTTTCCTGCTACAGTCAAACCTGTCTAAGAATTGAAGCACAGGTGTTCTCAGTCCCCTGTCTCCTGTATTTTCCATGCCTTTGCTTGGATCCTTGCCTCGAATTCAGGAAGCATTCTATGAAACTTGAAAGGCTTGATAAAACCGGAAATTTTTATAGCAACATATATAACAGCATATGACATCACAGAATCAAATATAAGCAATCTATATCTGCAAAGCTGTCCCGTGGGTGTCACAATGTGAGTGATTGACACAATGTGAGTGATTGACAGTGTTTTCACATTCTACTCTTGATGGCCATGCGACGTTCCTATGAATGACATGCTTGGGTCACTGATATTCTTTTTTCCCCCCTTGCCCCTTTCTATAAAATTAACACTACTACTTGATTAGTATCAACAATTGCAAATGCTATGCTTGTTTTGGCTATTGTATTGTCCCATTTTAAAAAGACTAAGTTGCCTAAGGTCCTGCATTTCAAGAAATATTTTAGTAAACAGAGACCTGAGTGCACATGCTATCACTCTTCACACTACTGTCGTTGACGTAAGTAGTCATTCACTTTCATAAATATGAAATCTCTGTTGTTGAGCTTGATAGGTAGGGGGTAGGCTGCACAACATCTGTACTGACGGGATCATGCCAAGGTGTGAAATGGTCCATGCCGAGTTTTCCTTAGTCTTCCCGTTGATGGTTCGGCTAGATTCTTGTTCATCTAAGGTTCCAAAGTTTCAAATGCTCCAAAGGACAGGGACCTTAGGGTTAGACTACTGTACTTTAGAATGGTTATCGGTGCCGAAATTACCGTACAGAGTCAGTGTAGCCGTAACCCCACCGAACAAACAAACAAAACAATCAGACCCAAACCCTTATTAGGGGCAAGCCAGTTGCAGTCCAGACATCCAGTCTGAAACTCAAGCCAGTAAAAGTAAATAAAAAATGAAACAAATGAGGGTTGTAAAGTTTCAGGGGATTTCAGGGAGTTGACCAAGCTTGTGTGGGTATGCTTGGGTGGTATTTCTGATAGAACAGACAGACCTGAGCTTTTCTTTTATCATGTAATGACAATAAATAAATAAAGTGCTCACTGATGCAAGATATGATGTCAATTACCCTACAAGGACGGACTGTACATTGACAGCACTTGCATAAAGCCCATGTGTGCCAGGGTTGGAATCCAAACTGGGTCAATTGATTTTCTCAAACTTTATCTTTCTTGGGAGTCTGATCTTAATATAATATTACACTCATTCACACACTTCATTCATCTTAAGGGTTTCCGGGGCTATTAGGGTAGGGTCAGAAGATGAGTTAAGTATGTGGTCACGTGTTATGGAACTTCTTTCAGCTGCTGCTTCAAATTGTAAGTGTAATTTTTTCTACAGCTTTCGTTTTTTTTGTTGCTGTCAGGTGCTTGTTTGTATTGTACTCTAACCAAATCACCATTTAGAAGTTAGGATAGATGTCAGATGTGTCTAATGAAAATTACAGCAATTCAGGCCATCTGTCATTCTAATTTGAGTATATTCTTTTATCCGCAGATTTGAGGACGTAGAGGAAAAAGCAAAATGTCTGCATCAGCTCAAAAAGTAGGTGTTGTTGTCATTGGCCTAGGAATAGTGGGCAGATGTCGTGTTCGAGATTTGAAAGAGGAAACTTGTGGCTTGAGGTTGAAAGGAATAATTTCAAGGTATGTATAACACAACACCTGCATTGTCATCTCATTGTTTGGATCAACGCTTTGCTGTCTCAGAGAGTCATATTGAGTTGTAATTCAATAGATATGCTCTGTATAATTCCAGTAGCCTAATTTATAGAGTTTTGTGAATGATTTGCTAAGATTAGGGGACAATGAAGTTTTTAAAAAAAGTTCATTCTACCACATGGGCAGTATGAGTCCATAACCTATTTGATTGAGTATTTTGACTTTGCTGATAAAAAATTACATGCAGACTCTTGCACCTCTCCTGTCAGATGTACAAAGGCCTTCTGATTGTGTTTCCATTTATGTAGAAAGTCATCTCTCATTCCTACATCTGCACGTCAAAATTAAAAGAATTAGTATTTCAAAGCTAAAGAAAGGAGCAGTTTCAGAGATTCCAGTGGACAGCAGAATTAATTTTGATTGGGAGACATTTTAAAGCTCATTCTTATTATGCCCTGGTAGTTATTTCAATATTCCTAGGCGTATTCTTCATGGTATCTAATCCATCCAAGATTTTGATGTAGTTTCTTCCTCACACTTGAAATTATTCAATTGTACTTGGACTCAGATAAGTTTCAATAAATTTTTGTCATTTTTCTCACAATGAATATTTTTTACCAAGATGCTATTGTGTTAGTCAAATAAAGTTTTTTTTTCCTTTTGCTTATTGTAAAGTTTCTCAATATTTCTTTTCAGGAGACCAGCTGAAGAAGAAGTTCGGAGTTATACTTTCCAAGAAGCCCTGGCAGATCAGGATGTGCAGGCCATCATTATCTCCACTGAGCCGGCTCTTCATGAGGATTACACCAGGTGTTAACCATAAATACATGTACATAAAAATGTAATGCTAATAGCTTGAATAGATGTTGCTAAGAATTGTAACTGAGATTTTTTCAGGGATAAAAGTTTTCCGGGTTTAGAAATTTTGTTATGCTTGCTGTGACGGAATGTTTGTGTTAGGAATAATAGAATGGCAGGTTTCCTGTTCAACTCCTCAGACACTTGTGTGCTTAAAAATTATTTTTTGGTTTTTTTTTTTGGTCAACAGCCACTTTTATCCCTGCTGGTTGTTTCCCCTTCACGCATTGGTTCTCTCGAATGTTCATGTTTTCAGCTGGGTAGGACTAGATGTCACAGGAAATTATTCATCAAGTGTAATTTAAATGTAATATGTGCAAGGATATCACTTGGAGTATATTTATGAGCTGCCAAGGTAATTTCAGTGCCAGGAAATAGATTACGACAATATTTATTAATATTAAGAAAAAAGTAGAAGGAGCAGACCACACCAGAGAGCCAGCTAGCTAGTCTCTCACTCTCAATCATTGGTACATCCAAAACGAATGAGTTCATGTCATCAGGGGAGTGAAAAAAAAAATCAATCCTTTGTAGTTCAACTCTACTGTGGGAGTAAAGAAACCAAAGGACACGACTGAAATCTTAATACACCTCCCATGGGTCGAAGTAGCTAGTCTTTTAAAAGACCTTATCGTGTCACAAATAATGTTAAACCAGACCAAATCAACCCAAGTCTTACATTTTTTTAACTAGCTGTATCCATCCGTGAGAATTCAATAATAGTTTTTGCCATTTGTGTGACATGTAATTGTTCACTCTCGTCCATAATTTCTTCCTGCAATCCCCAGGCAGGCCCTGGAGCACGGCAAACATGTCCTTGTGGAATACCCTCTCGCTCTGACTAGTGCCAAGGCCAAGGAGCTGTACAGTCTAGCAGAGGAGAAAGGTGAAAACTATCATCTCTGTGATGTGAACCTAAACTTAAAATATCTATGTCTTTGGAAATGCAAATAATTTTTATTTGCACATAGTGTGTATGATATATAATTTTGCATTTGTTTTCTCTTCTCCATCAATACTAGAGACGGACTGTATTTCTATGCACCCAAATAAAAATGTGCACGGTCATACACAGTCGTCTCTGATTTCACACAAAGGCTTACTGTCTCCTTGTCTCCATTTTTCTTCATTCTATCAATGTCGCTTTGTGTTGGATTGCTCAGGATTTTTGTGTTTCCTTTTCAAATCTATTCTTACTTCTTTTCATTGCAAGGAATTTAGAAGCAGTACAAAAAGCTACCAAAACAAGACGGAGAGTAGTTAGGAGCCTTTATATCAATAGCTGACTATCTGAAGTTTCCGTTTTTATTTTATTGTTAAAATGGTGCGTCTTTTACTTTCGCTCCTATTACTGTAAAGTCAAAGCCAGACCAAATCATGTTTCAAACATTCATTTGTTATCCTTTACTTATACGTTTAATTTGAATTCTCCATTCCAGGACTTATTTTACATGAGGAAAACATTGCATTGCTGACAGAAACGTTTGCACAGATTAAGGAGAAAGCAGTGGCAACTCCACTTCAAAGTGGGACATACACCCTCAAAGGTAACAGCAGTTATAATTAATACAAGGGTTTTCGGAAAAGTAACCAGAAAATGGCCACAGCACAAAAAGTTTCAAGTCTATTTTCAATCTGTAAAAGGTAAATGAAACTATTCACATCAATGTTTAAGTTTAGTCTCGGGTGCACCAAAGAGCTGAACGTCGTGCCAAGCATGCCCCGCCCTCCCCCTACCTTTGTAGAAGTCTGGTCAAAGATAGAAGCACAGGGAGTTGTGTACTTTTTTTGTTCTACAGGAAAGACTAATCCAATACTGTTGACAAATTTGTTCCTTGTATTGCAGAATGTTATGGTTAAAGCTCACCTCTTACATCCTGAGGATTAAGACAGTAGCCTTGTAACATGACAAAATGTTAATAGCGTTCATTGTCTTTTAAAACTGAATACAGCTATGATATGGCTTTGCAGGGAAAAAGAATGGTTGGATTGAAGACTTTGAGAAGTCTGGTATGCCATTTGTGGGCGGAGTAGCTGGGCTGCAAGTGTTGATGACACACTTTGGTGACTTGACGGCGACGGGGGCGACAATAGATTATCATGATGATGGATACACAACCGCAGCCAATTTACAGACCGCATCAGGAAGGTAAGGCCTTGGAAACTGCTGATGAGAATGCTAATGGTTCATGAATTTTAAAAATATATTTTTTGTCATAAGAAGTTTTTTTTTAAAAGAGGGGCGGGGCGGAAGAGCAGGACCAATTTTGAATAAAGTAGCACACCCACACTTGCATGTGAAGCTATGATAGATTCCTGATTGCTCATTGCTTTAATACAACCTGCCCTTGTCTACAATGTTATAAGCCTCGGTTTTAATCCACGTAAATTACACAGTCGGCTTCTACATTAATTTATATTTATCCCCGTTTTTTCTTTTTCACTGTGCATGTGAGGCATATTTTGGTTATTATTTTTATTATTAGGGAGGTTTTTAATTTTTTAAAGGGATATTTTGCATTAGCAATTAGGAAGAAAAACAACACAGTGTGATAATTTCTTTACATCTAACTCAAAATAATGCATATACATTGATTGTGTTTCTAATGTTAAAGAACTTGTCTGATGTTACACTGTGCAACCTAGGAGGCTGGCAATGTTTTTTCTGTGTTATCTAATAATTTTCTTACATAAAGTATCTGGGTGTCTTAGCCAGTTGGCAGCTTTATCTATTACTAAATTCTATGTTTTCCACAGCCCAATCAGCATAACTTTGGGTAGATCACCAGGTATGAAGAGAACCAAGCAAGAAATCTACACGTTTACAGATGGAGAGGTACTGGACACTGAGAAAATATCACCAAATACAAAAGGTAAACGAGGTGAGTGCTTCAGGGGGATATCATGATCATTGCCTTTCTCACCCTGGACCAGGGTATAGGCCACGCGCAAACACTTTCAACTTTTTTCCTATCCTGGGCCAGCTCCTTGAGGCTATTCCATGTCATTCCACTTTTCTGCACATCCTTCTTTGTGATTCTTCTCCAGGTTCCACATGGCCTTCCCCTTGATCTCTTACCATGTGGGTTCCAATCAAGCACCTGTCAGGGAGATAGGAAAGCATTTTTTCCCCCTCTATCTAAAGTGAATGTGCTTTTAACTCTCATCCAATGAGAAAACAAAACAGATAATCTATACAGTGGAACTTGGATATACATGTAGCGAGATTGTTGGCTTTAGCGCAATGTCCTCACTATATTACATCCGAGGTCTTGTTATATGTAAACCATCTCCAAAAGTCAAGATAAAGGGGGCACATAGCCCAGGGAACATTTATGGGAGTCCCAGTTAGCTCGCTTTCGTCAGATTTAACATTTCCTTTCTGGCGTTAAGGGAATCATCACCTTATGGTACCACTATCTAAGGAGAGAAGAAAAAAAAGGACGAAAAGAAAAATCAACTTTGTAAATTCATGTTGGTGGTATACAAACGCTTTCATAGTCATACAGGCAATGATACATAGTGACTACCGGTCCACATAACCTGCTACAGGCTTGCCTCTATAACGCAATCAACTTTAGAACACCAAGCGTATCATCGCTGGATAAGCGCAGTCAGTCAGTACTACATGTGTACTAGGCGGTATGAGAATGGAGAGATTTGCATTGTGTTGACCTGTACTGCACATGGCATGTCGGGGACAAAGAATGCGTAAGCAAGTCACAGAATCTCCCCCCCCCCACTCACATGTGTACACTCCATACAATGGCCTAACACCAACAACACTGACCATACAATGAGCTTAGCTAGGTCACCGCAAGTAGCCTACTATGATGAGTAAATGAATGTTATATGAGACTTTGGCTTCGATATGTGGGCCTGTGTTTGTTCAGTGAAGGGAACTATATGTATTTAATTTACCTTTTGTTGGTGGGTGTAGGGTGATGTGAACAAATGGGACTACACATACATATAGACAATTTGCGGTGATCAGTAAGGAGCAGGTAAGTGAAGAGAGAGAGAGAAAGTGAATCGGGTGCAGAACATTTCACTCAACAGGCTTGGTGTCTTAGTATATTATCCTAAGAGTTTGATCCAAACTTCAACAACTGGCTACAACCAAGATTGTGACTCTCGGATGTCGTTGCACGTGAGGTGTTTACGAAAGACAAAGAAGAAAAAAAACCTAAGGATCTTCGTTCCTCTTGTTACACCTGATGTTTCCTTACACATCCGTAAGAAAGCCCTGCATGTTCAGTATAATAAAATAAGTATTTTGTTTGATTTCTCTAAGACTAAACTGGTGTCTGTGGTTTATTGGTTTGGCTTTTTCCCTGTCATGTGGAAGACCTGAGTTCAATCCCATGTGCGGATGATCTGCTTTTTCTACTGGAATTTCTCCCTTCTCCCTCTCAGCCCAGATTGGCATGACAGGCAAGGTTGAAATAGCTCATCTCTCGATGACCTTAATGATGTTGCAAGGAGCATAAAACTGGTAACCTAAACTAGATCAAAATCAGAATGCTACAATATGACTTAAGTAAATGTGAAATTTAGTGAGGAATTGTCCATCTGGGGAGAATGCTGTTGCAATTAGTCAAATCATGATAGTAATAACACTACATTGTGAATTTCTCTTTCACAGGACTCTTCGCACAAGACATGCATTTGTTCTACGACAGGATCACCAAAGACGGTAAAATATCAGAGAGTGCAAAAAATCTGACCATTCAGTCCTTACAGCTCGCGGAAAAAATTCATTCTTATTTCTGAGGCAAACCTTGTCTTTAGAGTAGAGAGTCGGAGAGGTGATGCCTGAGGAGCTGATATTATTTGTACAGTAGGCCTAATTTTATAGAATCTTTCACTTTGGGGTAGGCAGCTGAACCACTTTTTTCTTCAAACAGCGCGGTATTGTTCAGTGGAGGGATTCTTTAATTTATCTCTGTACATTCTGCATGACCTGAAACGTGTACAGTTTATGTTGAAGCTGTGTAGAGAAATCAATACAATTTTATGAAGGGTACCCGGTATTGGGCTTGTAATGGGGCCAGCGGTCATTACGATACTGAGATTAGTAGCAGCAAGGAGTGGGTTATTTATAGAGGCGCCAGCCACGGCTGTTTTACCCGATACTAAGATGGGTAAAGACTAAAGTAAGAAAAGGCAAGGGGTTAATTTTTTACAGTGGTGTATGTTAGCACCGGGTGCTTTTGTATAGGCAGCTTTTACTGCATTTATTTGTTGATCTCAGAGATACTGCTTGTTCAGGTTAAATAGATAGTACATTTACTTTAGCTTTAAAGCTGGTTTTTCTCCACTTTGTGTGTTTAGACATCATTCAATATACATATATATATATATATATACATGAATGCTGTGTTGGATGCAAACGTTATAGAGATCTTTTTAGTTTGATGGTGTTCTGCTTTTAGTTTTAGCACAATGTTATGTTATAAAAATCTATTTTTGTTCAATTGAATTGCCATATTTATTCATCATTTTGCTTAATTATAGGCATTTCACATTTTCCTTTGAATTTGGAAGGGAATGTTTTGTTGCAAAATAAAGATGGGAACTGTATCAAGTTTGAATATATTGTGTTCTAGTTTCTTTTTCATACTACATGTACACCGTCCCTAGAAAACAGATTCTGTGGCCCAACGGTAGTGCACCCGCCCACAATGAGGTGGTCTTAGCTTTGAATCCTGGGATGTTCACTGTATTTTTCTTTAAATTTTCATATTCCGACCCCTGCCCTATCAGCGATGGATGTAAAAGTCAGAGGTTTTGCCTCATAAATGACCTCACACTACAGGGTTTCAAGGGGCATTAAACCAAAACAACTAAAGTTACTGGACCGGTGTTTTTGGTTTAATGGTTAGGCTCTTCGCCCATCATGCAGAAGACTCGCTTTCAATTCCCACCTGGGGGCGATCATTTGCATCTTTCTGCTTGGATCTGTCCCTCTCAGTGTGGGTTGACCCTGACAGCTAGGGTCGAAGCAGCCTGTCTCTCAAATGACCTTACAGTGTTGCAAGAGATGTAAAAGTAGAAACCAAGCGGACCGAAGTTTCTTTACCAGTGTTTGCAGTTGCTTTACCAGTGTTTGCGGTTTAGTGCTTAGTCACACAGAAAACCCAAGTTTGGTTCCCACTTGGGGATAAGCGTTTGCATCTTTCTGCTGGGATCTGCATGCCTCAGCACTGGCAGGTAGGGTTGGAGCAGCCTGTCTTTAAAATTATCTTACAGTGTTGCAAGGGCATAAAAGTAAGCACATGACGTTTCAGAAACAGTTTTACAACTCGACTTGCAAGATCCACTTTCCCTCACTGACATCTGTAGGGTATAATTAATGGTTAGGATCTTGGCCTATCACGCAGAGGATGGCAGTTATACCTCTCTCGTTCGGGTTGGCCCTGATAGGCAGGGTCAAAGTAACAATCCACTTTAATGACATTGCATGTCACAAGGGACGCAAAATAAAAAAAACCCCAAACTAGGACATTTAAGATACTTCGACCCTGCTTGTCAGGGCCAACTCGAGTTGGGAGGAATTGATTCCAGCAGAAATACGAAGATGTTTGCCCCCACATGTGAATTTAACTTTGATCTTCTGTATGATAGGTGAAGAACTATCCATTACACCACAGATGCCGATCCGGTTATGTTATTCGCCTTTCACATGGAAGACTCAAGTTACATTCCATGTTTAAACGACTTGCGCTTTTTTACTGGGATTCATCTCTCTCTGTCCTGGTTGGCCGTGACGGGTAGGGTCGAAGTGGCCTGTCTCTTCAATGACCTTACAGTGTTGCAAGGGATATAAAACTAGAAACCAAATCAAATAAAGGAGTCCATGTGTACCCCTGAGAACAAAATTTAATTCCACAGTGTTAGGTGCAAATGTGTAAATCCAAAAGTATTGTAACAACTGGATTTTCAGAACAGTATGTTAAACATCATCGATTGTGTTGAGATGCATTGAGAGGAATTATGAAACACTCGTAAGACTCAACCAAACTTTTAGTTTGAAGTGATATCTGATAGTTATATATGAAACAGGCTTTGTCCGCTCCTGTGAAACAACAAAAGTGCTCGCGAGTCGCAGACAGCCCATTTGCACCAAACACCATGAGCATGTTCGCATTGATGATTAAGTGGAGCTGGAAGTCTCAATTCAGAAGACTTTTGATGACGAAACTATTCTCCCCTTGGCTAATATGTGATCTAGCCCTTTAATAAATATGGTAGTAAAGAAAAGAACATTTCAACAACAACACTCAATAAGATTTCAAAGGTGAATTTTATTTCATTCCTTTCCAGTCACAAAGCTGGTAACTCTAATAAATAGATAACTCAGAACTTCTCCTGTCACATGCCTCCCTTATTTTGTAATGTTTTGTTTCAAATAAACATTTAATTTCCAAGATCGTGTCTTGGTATCTTGCTCCCCGATGGAAGAAAAGTAGAAACATTAATAGCGAAGCATGCTCCCCATAAAAGCATATGTCCAGACATTCAATTAATTCAAAATGAAACAATATCACTACAAAATTATTAATAGAAGTAAACCATAACTGTACAACATATGCTAAGACAATGAGGTGGGTCAAGTTTTGCTTGGTGAGATGAGAGGGTCGCTATCTGAGGGTGGTTTCCCCTGCTGTTGTGTATCTTTCCCTGGTAAACGTAAGTTTGAGGCAAATCCTGTCGAAGTTATCTGCTCTTGCACAATCTTCTTCATGTCTTTGTTCTCCGTGTACATTTCTTGTGGGATATGAATCTGCAGCACCTTGTAGTGGGCGAGGATATTGCCGACCTCGACAGGGTCAAGTTTGAAATCACGAGCGATGCTGTCTGGTGTGGCTGAGGATGGGTTGAGCTGATGCTGACCAAGAAACTCCAGAATAGATTTGAGGTCTGCCCGACCCTTTGGCATCTCGTAGTCAACGTCCATGATGCCGAGATCTGTCTCTGATTTTGCCACACGGGATAAAGGCAGGGGCTTCGGTGCCGATTTTATCTGAAAGGGTAAACAAGAAAAACACTCAATGAGTTACTTGTACAGTTGTATAAAAAGAAAAAGACAATTTTGTTCCTTTCAAAAGTTTATTTCCACCATTAAAAGTAAATGTTAAAAAGTTTTTTGAAATTTTACAACACTGTAAACAGTAAGGTCACTTCAGCACCAGAAAACAGTTTAAGACAATAGTAACATTCAAAAAGAAGGAGCAGACCTCACCAGAACGCCATCAACTTCCCTAAAAAAAATTTTGAGCATAATATCTGTCTATAAATGAAGTAATAAAGTATTCCAGAACTTATACAGTTGTTCATAACATTGACACTTGCTTCCATGTGTAAGAAGAGCTTGTCTAAAACATTAGGAGTTGGAAGGAGAAGATGGTGCTAAGTCAGTTAAGTATTTTCACACGGCATAAAAACCGAACTTTGAACAATTATTGCAGAGAGATTTAATTGAATGAATGGCAAGTAAACATCTCTACCAAGGAAGGCTGGCACAGTCATGGTTTTGACAAACAAGGTAAAGAAATTATGGGAAATTAGAAAAAAAAAACTGCCCATGACAATATAAACGGTGCATTTAGAAGAACCCCTTTGGAGAAATTCAGTACAGTGAACCTTGGATATAATAAGGTCATTGGGGACCAGCCCAGTGTCCTTTTTGGTTTGGTTTGGTTACTAGTTTTATGTCCCCTGCAACACTGTAAAGTCATTTACAAAAAGGGCTATTTTGACCCTGCCTGTCAGGGCCAACCCGAGCTGGGAAGGAAAAATTCCCAGCAGAAAAAACCACAGACCACCTGCGGCCAGGATCAAACTCGATGATAGACGAAGAGCCTAACCATTACACCACAGTGCTGGTGTGTCCCAGTTGTTTTAATGAAAACAAAGAGGATGGGGTATTTTTATTCCCCTCTTGTTACACCCGAGGTCTGATTACATCCATGCTCGTTATATCTGAGTTCCACTGGATTTGGACAATCAGTAACTTCAATTCAATTATTTTGATGAATTCAATTCTCAAGTCAACCTGTCTGTGTATGTCCAGCTTAAGAATGTCTTCTGTCAGTGACTCACCTCAGTATGTGCACCTGTTGACGTCAAGTAAATATCCTTCAGCTTCTCGTGTAAATTGTCATCTTTTGTACTAACAGCCTCCATTAGCTCAGGGTGTTCTGAAACAGAATCATATGGCAAAATGTTACAGTTGAAAGATGATTTCTAAGAAATTATAAGGCTGATAATTTATCATAAAAGATTGGCATGGAAATCCATTTTTGTTTTGTGGTAATTCATTTAGAGCTAGCCTACTAGCTCATTTTCTATTGTTTCAGCCTCTTTTAAACCATGCCTATTTTCCTGTATTCTAATAAAAATCCATGCCTAGAAGCAGCCACATTCTAAATTTGAAGGTACTATATATGCTATGTTTCATAAGTCGCATTTCGACCATACAGTTACAAAAAATGCCAATATATTTTCTTTTCAAATAGTGAAAAATTATCATGCCTATTCAATAAGGCCCTAAAATTAGGCTGGATGCCACTCCTCTTGGTCCGGTGATTTATCTGCACTTCACTCATAATACCTCAACCACAAAGGGATCTTCAGTCAACACTTACATGATACACACAACCTCAAGGATCTTTCATCCATATCAAGAAAACCATACGTGTTTGGGGCCTACCTCACATGATGAATTTAAAGTGGACTTTTTCTTTGCTTTGACGGAGGAGAAATAGACAGGGAATGATGGCAAGGGAGGCAGGAAAGACAAAGACTCAAAGAGAGGGAGAAAACGAGATGAGATGATCACACTGGGCTCACTGGCAAGTATTGATGATGATGTCAACAGTCAAGCACTATTCCAAATCATAAACTAGAAGACTTGGTAACTTGGTTGGCCACTGACTGACTGATGGATGAAGATGTTAGGTATTGTGTTTGTAGTGTAGTAGTGTACAGTGTCCGTGTAGAGTGTAGACTGTGTAGTGTCACTGTTGGTAGTGTCGTCATCACTTGTAATTGTTGAACTTGTCACGCAAGTGTTGTGTTCTGGGAACGGGAACTCCTGAACATTGATGGAATTGAAAGAGTGTGAATGGGGGCGTATTTTCAGGGGAGATTTCCTGAGGCAGGAGCATGACAGAGATCAAAATTGGGTGCTTCATTGAGGATTCTATCTACTATCTTACTTACCAGCACGAAATTGTGTGAGTTTGTTGGCAGTTGTTGCATGTTTCGGAGCAGGCTCTGCAACCTTCTCTCTCTTACTGAGAGCTTTAGCAGCTCGATTGTCAATGTTGAAGTTTCTCAAAGGCCTGGTCAGTCGAGAGGCTGCCTGGCCCATACTGCCTGTTCTTGCCTTGAGTCTAAAGACTTGCAAATATACTTTCGAAATCAAAATTCGACGCTGAGCATGAAAGCACAGGACCTATGTTATGTGTTTGACATTGCCGGACCGAACAAAAGTTATTGGGAGTTATTTCCCCTGTTAAATGCATGGTGACTCTACGATATCGCAATTTTCATTATCCCCGATTTCTTTCGGTAAATTGAATTGTCGAATACATTAATTTTGCATTGTGAATTTATGGCGCTCTTACCACGAGCACCACAAATCTGCTACCCCCTATTTGATTGAGATGACAGTCTGTTGATGTGTTGCTGCGTGTGGTTTCACCGATTGTATTTCTAAAGCTTTCTTGCTGCAGAACTTGCAGGGCACAGTTCACAGACCACTGTGTAAGCTACATATTATTTGTCTGTAGGCCCTATGCACATAAGCGAAAAAAAAAAAGTTACGATATCAAAATGATTAATGTTGATTGGGTCATCGAAGTATAAGTTAAAATACCCCCTGCAAGACTACACGGCCATTTAATAGGCCGGACCTTTGAATTTTTTGTCCATCTCTGATGAGATAGGAGTTGGTACATGTACCATGAAAACTCCGAAGAAAAACCCGCCGAATCTACAAGGCTTCAATCAACCCCGGCACCTACGCGTATGTTGGTGGGCGCTTTGCCACTCGGCAACAGACCCCTTCCCCCTCCCCTATCGGTGGTTCTAGTGGTCAAGAGGTTTTGATGTTTGCCTCTCATGTGAATGGTCGTGGGTTCAGACCCGGGACAGTGCAGATAAATTTCTCCTTCTCCTTCATCTTTTTCCCCCCTTTCTATGCCCTGCCTACTCTTTCAACTGATTTCCTAACTCTTCCTTGTCTCTGCCTACTCCCTGATACTGTTGTTGCCTACTATGCTTCTCTTCTTTTCTTCCTTGTCTACTCCTTCCCTTTCAACCACACCCCTGATCATAGGGTAGGTATCAAACATCCAGTCTTCTCGAATAAGGACAAAAAGTCTCGTAGGCTCAGTGTGCACGTTGTGCACGTTTAAGATTTCTTGGTGGTTGAAAATCCAAAAGAGTAGGCTTATAAGGCCACTGCCCGGGAAAAATTCAAAATTGATTTATATCCTAATACTTTGGAATGATTCTCGGCGCTAAAATGACCTTACAGAGTCGATGTAGCCATAAAACCCCAACCAGAAAAAAAAGACCCCCCACCCCCCCAAATAATACATGTATGCTTTTTTTCTTCTTTTTTCTTTGATTTTTTTCTTCCTCTTTACAAACATGATTTTACTTTTCAACAAGAGGGTTGGCCCTGACAGGTGAAGTCAGGGTAGCTGTTTATTAAATGACCTTACAGTCTTGCAAGAGCCCTCAAGCAACCAAAAATATAAAAAAAGAAAGAAAAAAAGGAAATTCGAAATCAGTGAGGTTGCCCTAGTGGTAGACATTTGAGAAAGGCATAATGTGTTTACAGCATGGCAATCAGATCACTTTGCGGGCATCTATAAGACATGTATGTTAGAAACCCTTGTCCCAAATTAAAATAAAGCCACCCTCTCCTACCTTACAAAAAAACAAACATAATACAAACACATTCATGAGGATGTGAACATGGCATAACAAATAAATTATGGTGAACAAACAAAATATATGTACCATACTTTAAAAAACCCCCACAATAACAAAACAACAACAAAACAAAAACAACAATATCCGTAAAAATAACAGCAGTAACAACAAGAGACAACAGAAGCAAAAAAAGAAAAGGAAATTGAACCAATATCTCTCCC
>JAUKPP010087347.1:0-15999 GCA_032273245.1 Phyllaplysia taylori
TTTTAAATTAATCTTTAAACTTTTTATCATCAGTATTGTATGCATTCATTTTGATCTTTGGTATTCAATGTACATGTATTACCTTTTTATCTCTTTCAGTATGGAACAACTTTAGCCATCGTGTTAATAGTGTTGTGCTCGGCGTGCGGTATAGCCTTCTTCTTCAGAAGCTCGGTAAGTTTTAGATCACGGTTTGACAAGTTTAGTTTGATCTGTTGTAGTTACTCTTACTCATTTGTAGTAGGCGTGTGTTCCATGCAGTATTAGTCGATAATTATGCTTTCCTGGAAAATGACTCGTCAGTATTTATTGGGGACGGGAAAGAGGGTCATGCCACATCTGGACTCAAAGGAGCAGAGGAATATATAGCACTAATGAATAGGCCTAACATTAACAATATTATAATCACAACGAAAACCTTGCCCATACCAAGAAAACTATTTATCTCTTCCTTAAGGAAAAAAAGGTATCATATTTTTTTTTTTTAAAGATATGACTATTGGATATCTCAAACTTTCTGTTACTCACTAACACAAAAGTTCCTCACTAAGCAACCGGGATCCTTAGAATAGATTGGTGCAAGGAAAAAAACTGTAAAACCTAGGAAAAATTCGTAATTAAAGAGGTTTGATTCTGTCCTGATTTCAATCCAAGTTGAGAACTGGCTATCTTTTAATATGGGTAAATAAATTACGGTAACCTCTATGCCTTAGTTTGAGGATAGTTCCTGTGAACTTGCTTTTGCCGTAAATCGTATTTATATTGGAGGATTTTACTGGTTGTAAATTAAGATAGTGTGATTTTTCATTCTTTTTTATGATAAGAGGTACGCTTGTATTTGGTTGTTATTTAGTTTGTGTGTTATGCTTCACTCTGTGTATTTGTATTTAGAATTTTTTGCTTATGTTCCACGTCTTTATTATCTATATAGCTAACCTGAAGATTGTCTTGTTTTTGGTTGATTACATTTTACTCAACGGTCAATGGACTATAAGTAGCTAGAGTGTATTATAAATCAAATGCTGATTATTCTTTTAGGAAACACAGTATGTTACCAATTTTACAATTATTTGTTCTTTCATTTTTCAGTTGGCAGTTAAAATCCAGGGCCAAATGCGGGACACGTTAACTATTCACTACGGTGTGGACGTGCCCAGAAATACGAAGAATAGGCGTATCACAGACGCCTGGGACTCCATGCAGAGACAGGTCGGTGCATTACCATAACAGCTTTCTTTTCTGTTTCTGCGGGTCGCTTAGACTACTTGAATAATTAATAGAAGTCCCTAATCTGTAACAACAAACAATGTAATAACACTATCATTTGTGTCAATCACAAAAGACACACTCGCTCACCCCTGCTCAGACGAGCGCTGCACAGTGGCGACCAGCAATGGTGTGCAAGTAGTTGTCGGGAGTGAAAGACGATATAATTACATTTTCAATGATCCCTTCATTGAATACTTTTTGTTTGTATTCTTAGAATATTTTATTTGCACATGTATATATGTATGCACACAAATTTCCTCAAGGGGAATGCATAAAGTTATTCTTTTTTTTCATAGTCTCTTTATTTCTCTGTCCCCAGCTCAAATGCTGTGGAGTTGTTGGTGATGTGGAGTCCTTAGAATCCTGGAGCTACTACACCTCCAAGACAAACTGGTTCTCAGAAAAGAGTGAGTGACCTGCTTAGTTATTTATTTATTTATAGAGACACCAGCTTCTTTGGCTGTTTTAGCCTTTAGTTCGAAGCTATTTATTCAAAGAGCCACCACCTTCTTTAACTGTTGTAGCCATTAGTTAAAAGTCTATTTATAGAGGCACCAGCTTCTTTGGCTGTTTTAGCCTTTGCGAGTGGACTGCTTGCACAAAATAATTGCACTTCTCTCTGGACCTTCTCTTTTACTTTCTTTCATTCTCTTTATGTCCATCTGCCCATCTCTGTCTGCCATTCTCTCTTTATCTTTCTTCTTCTCACTCACTTTTTTTCTGATGTCTTTCCCAAATCTCAGTCTCTTTTTTCTCTCACTTTCTCTTTCTTTCTCTCTTTCTTTTCTCTCATCTCTCTCAAATTATAGTCTCTCTCTGTTCTCTCTCTTTTTTCTTTTCCCCTTGTCTTTCTCAAGTCTCTGTTTCTCTTTTCTCTCCCCTTATATTATATCTTCCTCCTGGATATAGCAAATCTCTCTGGGTCCTCTTCTCTTCTCTTTAATTTGCTCCATCTCGACCTGCTTATATCTCTCTCTTTCTCTTTATCTCTGTCTCTCTTTTCTTTTACTTTTTGTCTCTCTGCTTGCAGTGTATTCTTCCCAGGAAGCTGAGATTGTTTCAAAATGCCATATTATATTGTAAAGCACCTAGAGCTGTGTCCTCATGGGAGTGGGCGCTATAGAAATTATCTACACTATTGTTATTATATCAATATGGTCTGCTAGGGTAATAATACAGATTGTTAAACGCTATATAGATTATCTACATTATTATTATTGTTATTATTATTATTAATGATTGTTTTTATTATTAATAATAATTATTATTATTATTGTTGTTGTTATTATTATTATTATCATCATTATTAATAATACGCCATCAAGACGTGAAAAGAGTATAATTTTGTGATTTGCGTGTTGTGTTGCAGAGAACCCTCTCCGTCGTGTGCCGGACAGCTGCTGTGTGCCTGGAGGTGACATGAAGATGTGTATCGGCGAGACCGAGTTCAATGGGCCACCTCGCATCTTGCAGGGCCATCGAGAAGACCTTCGACAGACTAATGAGTTTTTGTACACAAATGTAAGTTGTTGGGAGGGGGGGGGGGGGGGGGGGGTTTGTTATTTTTTGTTGTTTGTTTTTGTTTTGTTTGTTTTTTTTGGGGGGGTCAGTTTTTTTTACACAAATGTAACTTGTTCTTGCAATATTCTTTTTCATTTGTCAAATAACCTTACAGTGTTGCAAGGGGTGTTAATGAAATAAAAAATACATTTAAAAAGCATTTTGTCAAAGTACAGTCAAAAACACACACACACACAGAAACATATTCGTACATACAGAACCATGTTGGTAGATTTTGCACATGAACACACACATACAGGCACATACATACACACACATGCACCACGTCGTTGATTTGTATGCAGGTTTGAGTTTCAGTGATTGTGACATTTATTTTTAGAAGAAAAACTTTTCTTAGAATTGTAGTTTTGTCTGTCAATCTTTTTTATTTTACACATTAGTGAAACGCCTTGATCTTCATAATATTTACTATGATTATTATTATTATTTAATGATGTCTTATCTTTTTTAAACAAGTTTTTTTTTTTCAAGTAATGCATATTTTTATTCATGATGTAAATCTCTTCAGTATGTGATACCTTATCTTATTCTGTACTTTGAATGCTGTGAAGCAAGAAATTTGCCATGCATTCATCCTATCTTATGGTACCTTATTGCTAACTATTCTGAGTGTCTTTCCTTCCCAGGGCTGCTATGATTCGTCAATAATCAATTAATTAATTGATTAATAATTCATCTCTAATTATACTGTGTGTCTTTCCTTCCCAGGGCTGCTATGATTCATTAATAGATTACTTGAGGACGTACTCTGCTGTAGTTGGTGGCGTGGCAGCCATTGTGCCTCTTTTCCTTGTAAGTAGCAACAGTGTTTCTCATATTAAAAGAAACAGGAAAAGGTTATAAGTCGCTCTCCAACAGAAATGGTCTTGTTGGGGATCCAATCGGATTCAGACAGGGTGGGGATCGGGGAAGGCCTATATATATAGAAAGACGTTGATCATCAAAATTATGTTATACTTTGTTTTGAGGTTGTGGTGCATAATTATTTTCTCTACGTGATAGTGGAAGAAACCGGAAAAGGATAAAACATATATGCATAATATAATGAAAATGTTTTTGGAAAGATGTGTTGATGTAAATCCAACAATATTATTCTCCATTGTTTTGTTTATATATTTATTTCCACAATATATATATATTACCCATTACCTGGGGTAGGATAGTCTGCGTTTGTCGTTCTCAAGGGGGACGCTGGCTGATATTGATCCTGCAGTTGTCTCCCTTAATACACCGCTGCCTTGAGCCACACTCTTAAGCATGTAGAAGAAGAATGGGAGATAATGGAGTGTGCAGTGAAGAGGAAGGTGAAAATGCCAAGCTATTATTGTTCTGGGCGACACAAAGAGTATATATTAATATTCCAGCACTGTGTCAAAGTAATTGTTGGCTCTCCATTCATCATCTCCTGTCAGGGAAGTATTGACATAGCCATTGCTCCTCTTGTTCTTTCTTCGTCAGCGACGATGAGATGAGCTACTCCATGCGATGGTTTGTTTGAGTTGTGTGGGTAATTATATATAAAAGCAAATACCGATCTTTTTCATCCCCATAGGTTAATTTTGCTTATAGAGACATGCATAAGTAATTCTGAAAAATAATGTGTAGGTTTACTAGAAAGGTTGGACAAGATCTCCATTTCTCTGCAGGGATTTTGTTTCCTTCTAATTCCGAGTTGGCCCTGACAAGCAGGACGAAAGTGGTAGAGGTGCCAACTTCTTTTGCTGTCTTAGCTTTAGGGTCAAAGTAGCTGGTTTTGTTACCAGTTTTACATCCCCTGCAACATTGTAAAGTTATTTAAGAGACGGGTTACTTCGCCCCTGCCTGTCATGGCCAACCCGGACTGAGAGGGAAAAAATCCCAGCAAACCAAGATCGTCCGCGACCGGGGATCGAACTCAGGTCTTCCGCATGATAGGCAAAGAACCTAACCATTACACCACCACGGCATTAAAGTAGCTGGCCTCTATAATGATCTTACAGTGTTACAAAAAGCATAAAACTAAAACCCAAACCAAACCAACCTGTCTGTTTGTCCCCAGGCATTTGGCATCGTCATCTCCTTCTGCCTGTGTGCCCGCGTGACGGGCTACGCCAACGAAGACGAGGTGGACTTATAGCACGCAGTCTCCTGCTCCTGTCAC
Organism: Phyllaplysia taylori; assembly: GCA_032273245.1. NCBI lineage: Eukaryota > Metazoa > Mollusca > Gastropoda > Aplysiida > Aplysiidae > Phyllaplysia > Phyllaplysia taylori. Next base: position 4,991 of record JAUKPP010087347.1, read on the forward strand.
TGCTGTGTCACGCTGCACTGGGCACCAGGGGGCGCTGCTGGGAGTCGCAAGCCGCGCGTCTGGACTGCGGCCACAATGAACCCAGTCTAGAGTGTGTGCGGACCAGGGTTTGTTTGTGTGTGTTTGAGACGGTGGGATTGTTTGTGAACTGGAGTGTGTGTGTTAAAAAGAAAGGAGGAGAAAGTGTGTGTGAAAGACAGTATGTAAGTTAAAGAAACAATCAGAGAGAAAGTTAGACAAGAAGATTGATTTGAGAGAATGTTTTGTTTGTGTGAAGGATAGAGGCGCCCCCTGGTGTTACCAGACTGCGAACTGAAAGCGACATCAGACAGTTTGGAAGACACCACCCAACGAGAGAGAGCCATTGTTGGACTGACATGGGATAAGATTATTTTGGTTGTTTTTTCGAAAGAATATCATTTGGTCTTTCTCTGATCAGTTCACCCTTGGATGTACATGATGCGATATAGGCAGCGGAATATCACACAAAAATGCACTTGGAATGTACGGCAAGAAACACTTTTGTCAGGATAGAATTATTGTACTACAGAGTCTCACTGAGTCAGTGTTGAGAAGGTGTGCTTGGAACTCTGCAAATAGAGATTCAGAGGTACCAATTTTCCAGATAAATCCAGAAATCCAGGTTTCTTAACCATCCTGCATGTCCAACCTGGGCGATTCAACAGCCAGAATAACTGGATTTCCTGATACTTTTTTACAACCAGTTGGCACCTCTGGAGACTTCTTGAAATGTGATCGGACTACTCTTGTGGAACCAAGCATGTTACCCAATATCTGGTGGCATTTAATAGGGCTCGCCGGGTACCATACCTCTGCATGGGTAGTGTGTATTTGTGTGTCCAGAAACTACCATAGGAGATGGTGAAAGGGCTCAGGCCAGCGACAGGAGTGAAGGAAACTCGCAGCGCTTTGTCGTGTAGGTCAACACGCGGCAGTCGACTTGTACATTGTAATTAAATACAAGTGAAGTTTTGTTGTCTTTTATTCATGCCCTTTTGTTTAGGCAGTCACCTCCTAACGCAGCAAACTGCCCCAGCCTTCTACGGATGGCAACAACCTGAGTCCTCCATACACCACAAATTTGGCCATGCATCACTTCATCCAATCCGTCATCTTTGTTAAAATAAACACACAATGAAAGCCATCGTCAGGAATTGAAGCGTCTATACTAGCAAAACTAAATGCCCCAAGTAATTGGGAATGCTCTTTTAGAGCGTCAGATGTAGCATGGTCTTCCAATACTATAATCCCCCCTTTCCCACTTCCACATGCTTAAAAGAAGAAGAAAATTACTACCCTTTTCCAGACTGGATTGTAAAGCAGAATGTTTTTGCCCATAAGCATTTCAAGCCCCTGACCAGTGCCCTTATACCTCAGCAGGCTTGCCAACTATCCCACATTTTTCGGAAATGTCCCAAAATCGAGCCATGGGTCCTGAAGTTCCGAAAATAGGCTGATTGTCCTGAGATGTGCCTTGCACCGTCAAAATTAAATTATTGTAGCCATATAAAAATACAAAACATGAAAAAAACAACGATGTATTTCCGATTACGGAAGTAATTGCAATTCAAAGTATCTGAATTTTTCCTAGTGCGTTTCATATAATTGGTAGCCCCCGATTACATACAATTTATAGATTATGTCTGTCACTGAATATAAGTAAGTTTATAAATATCACGTCTCTGCGCCCCACCCCCTACCCCGACCGTCGATCAGCGCCAGACCGTTGGATTATCCTTAATTTGCTTTATGAAAAGTTGGCAAGCCTGCCTCAGCATTTGACTCTCCGTTAGCTTCGGCCTATAGTAGTACGCGTTTCTCTGATCACTCCTCCATGCCCCTGGGGGCTCACCTCAGTTTTTGCCCTCTTTAGATCAAACAAGCAGGAAACAAGAATGAATAAAGATTTACGAAGATCCCTGGAGTTTTATTCAAAGTGTTTGCCATACTTGAAAACAAAGGAAGTTTCTATACTACATTCCAAGTTACAGCAATGTTTTTCTTCCTCTGTCACCATTCATAAAATGTACACAATTCCTTTTTATTGCTATGTATATCTATGAGTGGATGTGTGCAAATGGATGCATGTATTTTCTATATATATACGTGATTTATGTGCATGAGATAAAATGAATGGTATCTTTTGAAGTGCATGAGATAAAATGTATGGTATCTTTTGAAGTGCACAAGATAAAATATATGGTATCTTTTGAAGTGCACGAGATAAAATGTATGAAATCTTTTGAAGTATGATGTCTCTTGAAAGCTTGCTATCTTTGAAGGATAATTACTTTTTTTTCAATTCTGTGTTGCGTTTTAAAACATGATGCTGTGGATTCCAAATTGTATCCTTGTCCATATGCATACCACTGGAGCGTCATGTTTCTTGTTCACTTGCAGTGATATTCATCACGATGCTGCTTAAAGAGAGTGGGATGTACAATCGTACACTATGAGAATTGATCATATGTATGCCTATTTCGTTTTTTCTTTTACACAATTTTTTCAGGATAGGGTTGCCTTAACTTGCTTTTCTCTTTTTCTAACGCCTGGACATTGAGAAATTATAGCTAAACACAAGTCTAAAGTGTGATGGTTTAAGAGTTTGTGATCAAGCTCTGACATAACTCATCTCTTTGACATGTTAATGATAAATTGCATTTGTATAGTAAAGGTGGTGCATATCCCTTGCTCAAGAGTAGGATTTATGCACTTTGTAGTCTATAACTTTACCAATAACTTTGGAATAAAAACAACGCTGAATTTTTAACTTATCATAATCTCAAACTTTTGACCACTTTGTGTAGTAAGATCAAGACCAGTTATCTCTTCTATGACACGCTGCTTGAAGTGAGAGCATTGACTTGTTTAAAAAGCCCTCAACTCGCGCGATGGACACAGTTTGTGTTGCCATGCTTTTCATCACTACTACCTTCTTCCTGTGGCACAGCGTGATAACTCCCTGTACATCTGTTCCCACATTGGGCTGCGTCTGTTGTGACTGACGTTCTTGCTAAAAACTTAAAGTATTTACGCCCTCTGCTGGCCCACCCTCTTTTGGGTAGGTTGTTTTTTTTACTCTGTTCCCCGACCGACATCTATCTATGTCTCATTGTGTGTCTGTCTCTGTTAGTTAGAATCTGTTTATTTGTATTTTAGAGGCGCCAGCTTCTTTTGCTTTTTTAGCCTTTACAGTGGTCTGTCTTCAAATTCACAAGGTTTGCTTCAGGTAGACTTAGCGAGATCTGCACCCGCCTTACTTCAAGTTGTTTTTTTTTTTTTGGTGGTTTTTTTCTGTTTGCTCTAGATTAATTTTAGCTGGGTATTTTTTTCTTACTGTTTTCTTGTTGTTCTTGTTGTATTTTTTTTTTATACAAAAGACGCAGTGTAGAGATCTAAAGGCTTTGGGGAAGGAAACAGCTTTCCCGTGGAAAAGTTTAAATGGGTTCTTTTATTCATTATAAATGAAGAGCTTGAAGCTATTCATAAACAACAGTGAAGACAATCACAACTTTAGTCGTCTCAGGACCATGAACCTATTTCCAAAGGGAAGGAACATTATAAAAGATGATCAAAAAGAATTTTTTTGTCCCATCAGGAAGATAGTCTTGACTTTACAAGAATGTTAAGAAAAACATTCATAGAAATGCAAAAAAAGGAATTCTTACAACAGTGAGCTATATTTTTTTCCTCTTTGAAAAGCAGGCCTATGTGTATTCAAGTAACATTTTCTTTTTATTTTCCTTTTTTCTTTGTGTACTTACACGCAGAAAGAAAGTGCTAAATTTCAGTGAACGATAATACACATAATTTGGTTGCTTGAAATTTCAATAATAGTAAGTCTATTTGTAATACTGCGAGCTTACTAAAAAACAAATGCATCGTCCATTTGGTGAATTGATGTTACAACTAGCGTGAACTTTTGGAAACTTGTCTTCCAGGATAGTCACACAGATCACTCTTTGTTCAAATTGACACCAACATGACTCTCTCCTGCTTCATCGATTCCTCTTTCCTCCCTGTGGAGCTTAGGGTTACAACAGTTGCCTTCCATTTTCTACCATACCCTGGCCGTTGTCTTGACTTCCTTGCAGGAAAGATTTGCAAATCAGCAATATAAGTAATATTCCATCACTATAATGCATTGATTTAAAAATTCTCTGAAATTTTTTAATTTCTAATTTTCTCCCCTCTTTTTCTGCATACAGGAGCGTTTTGATTTTCTTTGAAAACTTTTAATTCTTTTTCTTTTCTTGTTGTAAGAAGAAAGGTGAGCGGTTGCCTGATAGCACACAGGATGTCTGAAGTATTTCTATTTGGTACTTAACCGTGCCCGGCGTCAAAAGTTTTCTTCTCAAATGACGTATTGTGATTGTCACTCATTTTGTACATAGTAATTCCTACCGATTGATGAGAGCTTCTTTCCTGAAATAGAGAACAAATGATTATGATGTAATTGGTATGCATGTGCTGTCAGATATATTCAGTCACTGAGCAAGAGGGAGAGAGATGTTCAGGAATGTGTTGTATTCCTGTTCACAAACAAATGAGGGTAATTCATGGCCAGTCTATGTTTATCATAAGCATCACAATCAACAAAGGGAATTCAAGTTATCCATCCTCAAAACGAATTCCTCAAACTATACAGATCCCACCTGAACGCAAATCATGGCTTGATCTTCATTATGCCATTGGCACAGCAAAGCGTCACCAATATCACATTATCATGTCATACAATACACATCTTTTTGGAGACTAGAGGTTCAAGTGCTTGACTCGTTCCACACATTGATACCACAAGAACAAGTCAGTAACACTGTGAATTACCCTCACTGTTTGTTGCCTGAATGGATATGTGATGCAATGGACACTGCCTACATTTATGTAATTGTCACATTGGAGGGAAGACGTGCTTATTTGCAGCCATGTTATATCAAGCTTCAACGATTGCTCGCATGCCCCGATTGTGTGTATGAGTCTTTGTATGCCAGAATGTCTATGTATGAAAGAAACTTCTATGACGGCGAGACTGCTTTCCATAAGGACTGTCCACAAATATGGTAAATAAACTAGCCGTTTTTTTCTAGTTTTATGAAAATTTATATCAATTGAATTTTATTGTTTGCTACATTGTGATTTGATGATTGTTCTGATTTTTGTTGCATGCTTTCTGATGTTGAATTATACAATATCAGCTTATTACAGTTTATTTTGCTGTGGTGCTAGAGCAGTATGTGTAGGGAAGTAGTGTTGTTCGGTGTCAAACTCTTTGCTAAAATGGGACGGAGGTAATCTAAATCTAGTACAAGACAAGACTAGGACTTTGTGCATTTTACAACCAATATCTCAGCTGATATTGACAGACTTAACGGTGGGTCATTTTGTCAGTTAAGACCTTATGGTATTTTTTACCTCACTCCAACTTTTTATGAGGGGAATTTGAGCCATTTTGCTATTCAGCCAGTGAATTGAAGCAACATTCTCTTCTTGCAAAAAATTGGAGATAGTGGGAAAAACTGCTTAGCTGACAATTGGTTGACTCTTAGCAATCCTGGCATTGATTCTATAATTTCTTTCGTAAGCTCATCAAGTTGTACTCGCTCTTGATCTTGTAACCCACTTCTTATTTACTTATAGTCTTTTTGGAGAGGAGGACAATTTTCACTGCAGAAATTGTTAAACCTTATGTTCTTTCTAATCTTAGTCTCAAAAGTTAGAGCTTATTTACTTATAGAAGTGCCAGCTTCTTTTGCTATTTTAGCCAAGCTCGTGGTCTCTCATCTTATTATCAGCATTAGTGTCATCATTTCTTCTAGTTCTTTTAGATTACACAAGTTAGAGATGCTGAATGAAAGGGGTGCATACATGCATGCATGTGTTCATGCGTGTGTGTGTTGTTTGTGAGAGATTTTTGCTTTTCACATGTTGATTTTACTTGATATGCCATGTCATGTACCGTAACTGAATATATTCCAGACATCTGCAACCATAGCCCTCCATTTATCATTACTTTTTTTTCCTTTCACTGACTTGCGTCATGATGCTTTGGCTTGTTCCTTGTGTTATGTACAGAATTATGAGACTTTGAAACATGATGTGTCTTCATACCTGGCTTTGTGATAGCACTGAGATGTCGATAAATGTGTGGTAAATGTATGTGATGTACCTCAGCCATTCTTCTTGTCCAACTCTATCAACTGTCTTTGATGGCCAAGAAAGCCATCAAGTTAGAACAAAAATCATCACCACATTATGATTCGGAATATCTTAGATATTTTTGTTTCTTTTTTTTCACAATTTTTTTTTTTAATCTGAGATCATGGTAGATCCAATTTCATCCTTGGTCATTTGGATATTGAAATGTGCAAATTGCAAGTGACGTGAAGCAATTATTTTTTTTCTCTTTTTGATTTTATATGAACCTGCTTTATCTGAATACTACTCAATTGACATTCGTTTCTTTAAACTAATTGATATATAATATTTGAAATTTTGTCATCCTGAGCATGTGAAGATGATGGACAGGTACGGAGGTGGTGATTATGTCATTAATGTTGATACAAATCTGCTGGATAAAGACGCACCAGCATAGCTGAAACATTTTAAAGGATCAGTTACCTTGGTTTGTCTTTGCACAGTAGAGCTGCTCTGTGTGTGTTGTGTGAATCGTGAGAGAGAAAGAAGGAAGGAAATTGGCAAACCATGTTTTTATGGACTTTAGATGTATGTATCATGTATGTGGGATATGTTAGCTATCATTTGTCATCCACAAAGAAGTAGCCAACAGTTATATAATCACTCGCCAACAACACAGCATCAGAGCAATGCTGACAGCAAGATGGAAGACAGAAGAGTCTTACTGATGTTTGAAGCAGGCTCGCCATAGAACAGCTATGTTGTTGTTGCAAGGGTGATTTGCCTTGTTATTTAAATCACCCCCACTTCCCATGTTACCACGTTGTTTCGAGGTATAGCAATTTGAAACTTTGACGTACAGCTATCATTCATCAGGACGTTGTTGTCCTCTGCAAGTAATCTTGTCTGCATGTATGTGTGGAGCCAAATAGATACTTCGCTTCGCTGATTGTTTTGCAAAGAGACGAATACCCCACTACAGTCTTTGTACTATTCGCCCTATGCAAAACAACCAACGACTTGAATGAATTTTGTTCTTGAGAGGGCCATGCTCTGTTTTTCTTTCCAGAGAAAGTGGTGTTTATGAAGGATAAATCTAGTCTATTCCCTGAGTGCAAGAAAGGGTAGCACTAGGGCTATGTTGATGGTTTCTACATAATACCAAGGTATTATAGGTTTCGACTCGCTATCTTAGTGACACCATTTCAAATGGGAGAAAACACAGCTGGAGCCAAAAGTTTGCTTTTCACAGTAAAGAGCAAAAGTTTGCTTTTCTCAGTGAAGAGTTAAAGAGACAAGGATCAAAATGTTAGACTTTTACTTTAACTGCTATTTCTATTCTCAGTAGAAATACTTTCACAAACCAACTGCATTAATCGTGGACCACTGTGGATCACCACCTGTTCCACTGGTGAGTATTAATTAAGTGTTTCTCGTCAATCTTATATGTACTCCGGCATCTGTTTTGTAATAGTTAGGCTCTTTGCCTATCACGCAGTTTTATTTCCACACTGCGCTGGGGTGAGCATCTGCGTCTTTCAGTTGGGTAGTAGTAGTGGTAAGGAGTGAGTTATTTATAGAGGCGCCAGCCTTGGCTGTTTTTAGCCTCTTCTCATTTTGTTTTCTACTCAAGCACTCAAGCAGGCTTCAGTATCCCTGAGGGTTGCCCTCTGTGTGTTGTGTGCAAAACTGTTTGCCTAGAAAAAAAACCACCATCAGAAAACACAAAACAGCCCCCCCCCCCCCCCCCCCCCAAAAAAAAAAACATTGCAAAAAAAATATTTAAAAAATGAACACGGACAAGTATAATACAAAAAAACAATCTGTTAGGATCCATCCCTCTCAGCTGGAGTTGTCCCTGAAAGACAAGGTTAAAGTAGCCCGTCTCTTGAATGACTTTATTGTGTCAAAGGATGTAAAACTAAAAACCGAACCAATCCAATGTGTGAAGACATAAAGAGCATGAATTATTTTGAACGCAAACTTTTGGCTCCTACTGTGTGTCGTCAGACAAGGTGCGTGTCAAGTCGAATCACCTTCTGCCTCAACAATGACGAACTCTGGTGATTGATTAAAAGATGACTATATTATGTACTTAACACTGTAAATGTAAAGAGTATGTGGTAGGAATTATCTTGGTTTTGGTACCAGCCCTACCTTTTCAACCCATGTATCTTTGATAGGGTTCGATGATTGAGGTATATCTAAACTAATAATTGTTTTTTAAATTTTTTTTAGATGTACCTCTCATGTCACATTCATGTGATTGATTACACAATGGAAATATGGGAGAGTACAAACTTTTCATTTTGACATTTCTCAAAAATCTTATTTTCCACAATGATTTTCCTATCATCTTTCATTTTGTTAGATGAGACGAGCAACTGCAGTTGCCTGACAACTTCCCAAACTCACGCCACAGAGCTGATTGGTCAGCCTTCAGGTCAGTTGGAATGATAATGATGGATAGGAAAGTATTGTGTTTTTATCTACATATATATCAGATGTTCCCAATCTTTCTGTGATGGAGTACCATTTGGAAGTTCAGCACTGCTGCCATGAACCACCTAGTTCCAGATACTCAATTTGATCAGTTATCAATTTATTCATAAAAGTAGTTGAAAAATGACATGTACACTAAGAAATAATGAGTATATGTATTGAATTTTTAAGATTTGCCAGATTTCCTTGAATTAGGCAGTGAGCATCATGTTTGGAAGAGAAAAAAAATAAAAAATCACACATGACCTGGAAAGTAAGTGCATACCACCTGGAAAGCCTTTGCGTACCCCTAGTGATATTTGTACCACAAGTTGGGAACCTTTGATCTATAATTTGATCTATAAGATGATTGTAAATGGCTTTGGCGAGGTTGTTGCTAGTGAACACGATTATACACATCTAATAATTACTATGTTCATATGTTATCGCGGACAGTTCAACCATGTATGATCATGCACAAGAAAGTACGTATTCAATCATTTTACTATAACGTTTCTACTGTAATGATTTATTCTTTTTTTATTACATGCTATTGTTTATGAAGAGAAATAAATTTATGTGATGGGAAATGCACTCTGAATGAAAGTAAGGGTAGATCTTAATGCATGGACATGGTTCTGATTTTTTGCTTTTCTTTTAAAAAAATGGAGCCATGTTGTTTAATTCCATTGTTTGTGTATGTGTGTACATGTGTATGCTTTCGCATATTGTATATGAGTATTTGTGTGCATGAGTTTTGATATAATCTTAAAGAATTTTTTGTAAGCAAATCTGGTCAATTACTGTCTGCCTGAGGGAATGAGTCTGACCATTCCTGTGTATCTTTTCCCCACTCCCCTTTCCCCAAACCCCCATCTCCTTTTCTCCCCACTGCCCAGCTTGTAAATATTGTGAACAGGTCTATGAATACAATGATTATTTCTTGGATGGAAAACAAGTTTGAAAGACTGATGATTAAATGTTTTGATATGACTATGCTGTTTTTCTTGTATCATTCATTCGGCTGGTAGCTTTGATTCCATATAATTTGTGAATTTACATACACCGTGAGCTTAGACGTGTTGTCTGTGGGCGCTCTGGTGAAGTCTGCTCCTCCTTTCTTTGTTTTGCCATTGTCCTAGTCTTTTTTCTGGTACGGATGTGACCTTATAGTGTCAAAAGTACCCTAACACCTCAACTAAGCAAACGATAAACATTAGTGCTGTCTTGTACTATCTCCAAAAGCTGGTAAGGTGAAAATGTGACTTCAACGTAACAAGTGAAAGATTAAAGTTTAAAGGTCACGGAGTCGCCTCACCAAATTTTGGAGATAGATTAGAACATGATAGCACTGAGCTCCCACTATTATAGCCACCAGCGCTATGCTGTAAAGGTTAGGCTCTTCGCCTGTCACACAGACGACCTGAGTTCGATCCTACGTCGGGATAATCTACGTTTTTTTCTGCTAGGATTATTTCCTTACTGAGTCGGAAGTAGCCCGTCTCTTAAATGACCGTACAGTGTAACAGGGGATGTAAAACTAGTAACCAAACCTAACCAAACTCTCAAAATTTGGAGGTAGAACATGAGAGCTTTGAGCTCCCATTATATTCCCTTCGTCCGCAGTTCGTTCTCTTGTTGGTGGGTGGTTGGCAGGCGTTCTGGTGTGGTTTGCTCCTTCTATTTCTTTCTATGTGTTACCATTGCCCTAGTCTTATCTCCTGGCACTAAAAGGACCTTACGGTGTCGAAAGTGCCATGAAAACTCTGTCAAGGAAACAAACATTCTGATGATGGATGTTTTGGTTGTTTTTTATTGTTGTAGATGTGTGCTATATTGGGGTTGAGTTTTTTCTTCTTTTTTTCTTTTTTTTTTGGGGGGGGGGGGGAGGGGGATTTACACCCATCTGGATTTGTTCTATAACCACCCTTTATAATAGCCCGAAATTCTGATTTTTTTTTTATTTTACTATTTTTGTTTTACGTCTTTTGTAGCACTGTAAGGTCATTTTAGAAGCCGACTGCTTCTATCCTGCCTGTCAAGGTCAACCCGGACTGAGAGCGACACAACGTCCTGGCAGAAAGATGGAGATCTTCGTCTAGCTCATGATAGTTGTCATTAGAGTTCTCTCTATGGCAATAGATGTTGCAAGAGTTACTCTATGTTGATCTACATCGACAATGTGATAATAGATAGGTGACTAAATAGCTCAGGTAGGCTTATTTAGTACGAAAAACGAACGAAAACAAACGACTGCTTAATACAAACTGATAATACTCGAGAAACGAGAGGGAGTTGATTTGAGCCCTTGTATTACACACAACAATAAGTTAATTGAATACATGAGTCAATTTCAAGATAAATACAATCAT
>JAUKPP010087457.1:0-14366 GCA_032273245.1 Phyllaplysia taylori
CTCCTCCTCCTCCTCCTCCTCCTCCTCCTCCTCCTCCTCCTTCTTCTTCTTCTTCTTTTTCGTTTCAACTTCACTATTGTCCTCATGTTTTTCCTGGCACTGAATAACTTGACAGTGTCTGTAGGAGGCTGTAGTGCCCTACACCCCACCCCCCCCCCCCCCTCCGCCCCCACACGCACACAAAAGAAAGAAGAAAAAGAAACCCACGAAAAAAACTTTCTTAATAACGTTAATGGGATGAGTAGATGTTTGACGGGCGCTCTTTTATAATGTACTCATTCTGCTCGCTTTTAAGACGCACTTGTGCAATCTACTTCTCCCAGGAAATCACTTTAAATTGCCTTACTGCACTGATTGTACTATAAAACCACATCTAATTTAGCAAATCAAAATTGGACAAGATTCAACAGCTCTTTGAAGCAAGTAGACTATGGAACAGGTATTAGAAAGTGGTAGCCTACCTTGTGGCTCTTACGAAAGAGAGCGTATTAGTTACACAATACCGAGCCTTCTTTCATAAAAAAAAGAATATTCATGATATGGCTGGCTCGAACAGCCCTTTCGATAATTTGCGTGTGACCATGAACCAAGCGATTCCTTGAATAACTGCGCGATGCGATTGGTAGAATATCGGCTAGAATCCAACACTGTAAGACGGCAGATAATTAGCCATGCTCTCCTTTCCCTAGGGAGGCCGAGATTTCTTTTGTTTCAGACTGCCTTCTGCCCTCCGGTCCCACGACTATACACAGACAATATCGCCTGTGACGAGGGCCAAGGGGGAGAATCGTGATAAGGGGTACAACTGGGAAATTAGATTTGCTCGCTATTGTTTCCTTTTGCGTAGTGATCGCCCATTTTCTGCCGGCGTGTAGCGGTGAGCTGTGGAGAGCCGGAGGCTGATGGTGTCCGGAGGGAGTTGTTAAAGGTTGACTTGGATTTACTGTTATTTGGAACTGCATGTAGGCAACTTTGAGATTGCCCACATGGGTCACGTTCGGGAGGAAATATTCGAGAGAATGAGGACAGTGTGTGGGCCTAGGACGCCAGCCGTTTCTCTAGGGGGGAAGTTGATTAAAGCAGAGAAGTTATGGTAGGATTTTATAACAGAATATCCACTTTATTATCCTCGTGGGGCGGCCATTACTGTAACTCAGGGTATGCATTGTCAGATATATATAAAGCATAAAGTTCATATAAAACACGCACACGTGAGCGAGTGGCAGTCGAGCTTGTGTGGTCTGCTCCTTCTCATTCTTCCATCTGTGTTGCTATTGTTCCAGTCCAGATTTAGTGGGGGTTTTAAATAATTGTGGGGTTTTTTTTTGTCTCTCTCGCACACACTGACTTTCATCAGTTCAGACTGACGTTTTAAATCTGCTAAGACTCTCATGCTCATGTGCACAAAATTACACAGATCCTACTGAATTTGAAACAGCTTTTAGGATTCATCCACGTATTCTTTGGAATTTTTGTCTGCCAGACAAATGATTATTGTATGTGCATATCATTGTCAACGTGTAACCAGGTTTTTATTTCTGGCTTCTTTTTTTTCTTTTCCTTCGGATGATACCGGTGGGTGTAGCAAGGGGAAGCAATAGTCTATTAGTCTAGCTGCTTGGAGGAGGGTGCATTTTTTGTGGGTTCCGCGGTTGTCCTTTACAGAATCCTACCATTAAATAAAATGCTGCTGATAATATTCGTTATACTATCGTCGGCGTAATGCCTATTATTGTTTTTAGCCACCCCTTCCCCATCCCACCTTCCCCACCTATCAATAATTGTTTATTTGCAGTGGTTAATCCCCAATTCATGTGACATCGAAACTTTGATTGGGGCGCCGTTTCGTAATTGCAGGTTCATATTACATATCCGAGAAAATCAATTTCCTTTTCCCTCTGTTGTATGATTTGTTTTCCCCGCTGAGTCTTGTTTGCTCGCTCTCCTTATGAAATGAGCTGCCGTTTCCCCCGTCTTTCGGGTTGCATTTTCCCCATCTTCCTTTTCGAAGTAAGCGACACTTTAACCAGCTGTTGTTTCTCTTGACCTGTTCTTTACATTTTGTCAATGCGATGTAATTGGTCTGTGAGGGCATATCAATCTCCTTTAATTTTGGGGAGGCTGTTACAAGAAAATAGATTGCGGGTGGTTGGCAGTTGCTCTCCTGTGTTCTTTTCCCTCTGCTTCTTTCTGTGTGTTGCTGTTGTAATAATATACTTCTATGGCAATAAAATGACCTTACACTGTCGTTGGGGTCAACTCTACAAATTGTCCCAATAAACGGGCATATTCTTTTCTCTCAAAAGTTCAGAGAGATACGTTTGAGGGCACATCAAGTCACATATTCAGTTAATATCCCTCCTGTGATCTTCATCAATTATCTAAGCGAAGTCTTTTCTTTATTTCTCATCAGATTACCCTGTGCCCTTCCTTGAAAAGTTGGCATCATTCTTGTTTGAGGATTGAAGGCTTTCCTCCGTACACCTGCATAGATAGCTACAGACCTTCTTCACGAAAAGACAGCGTCGTTCCTGAAAAAAGGCAGCACAGTATTTGGAAAAGGCAGAACTATTCCTGGTTTTGTTCAAGAGAATCGAAATCTCCTAAAAAATAAAGGGGGCCAAGCTGCACACAAAGTGTAATTTCAACAATCTATCCCTTAGATACCACGCCATACTGTAAGAAAGTCCACTCTATAAATTGACCACACGGGCTGCCCCCTTGCTGTCTGTTCGTCGCCATGCTCAATATCACACCGTCCCTGGTTCTCCTCACTCTCATCCTCGTGGTCAGCACCGCCGTGTCCAATGGCCAGGTGTACCACGACTACTGCGTCATAGGCGCCGGCCCCAGTGGTCTGCAGATCGGCTACTTCCTGGAGACTGCTGGCCGGGACTACGTAGTGTTTGAGAAGTCAAACTCTTCAGGTGGGTCACAGATGATGCATACGTTATTTTTTAAATTTTAAACTGTTTCTGTCACTACCCTGTTTGGATCTTTCGGTATATTTGCCTTTGGTCTCTTGTTATTCATGTTTTATGATGAATAAATGTACGGGTATGACTGAAAACGTTTTTCCTTACGTGGCTGAATTGTTTTCTATATATTATTATTACGTTATAAGAAACATTTTGCTTTTGTGTGTGTGGTATCTAAGTAGGCTACCGAGCTTTTACCCCCATGAGGTAGAACGTTATTTAAATGCAATTTATTATTATTAATATTGTTACGTCTCTTACAACCCTATGTCGCCATAGCCACCTCGACCATGCCTGATCATGTCAATCTGGGATTAGAGGACACTACATCATAGCAGAAGACGGGAATTATAGAAGAAAAACCACTGCCCTAGATCCTTGGACTCCTGTCCTCTCTGTAATGGCCGAAAAGCTTAATCATTACATCACAGACGCCAAATGATTTCTCAATACTTGTTTCCACTCCCCACAAAGAAAAAAGTGTAAAGCATATCTTCAACAAAATTTTTAAGTTACAAAATTCCTTTTTTTTTTTTTACCATCTTACATAGTTCATGAACAACAAAATTATATCCAGCGTATTTATAGCAATCGTTCTCTCCCATCCCCATTCCAGGCAGTTTCTTCCAGACGTACCCACGTCACCGAAAACTGATCAGCATCAACAAGCGCCACACGGGTCAGGTGAACCCAGAGTTTAACCTACGTCATGACTGGAACTCGCTCTTGTCACATGACCCAGAGCTGCTCATCACCAAGTACTCCAAGGAAATGTTCCCTCACGCCGATGTGCTCGTACGATACCTACACGACTATCAGGTGGGCTCAAATAGGACATCTGTCCATTTTTGTTCTTATTGTAAATGAGGAGAAAACAACTAACTAGTCTGCATTTAAAGGCATCTTTTGTGCCATTTGGGATAAGCTTCAGGGATAAACAACTAAAAACAAAAGAGATCCCAGTGAATCTCGAGGGATTTGAACCCGAGACACTAATTTCTAAGAGGTGAGTGCTTTAAAACTCGACCTGAGACATCCCTTTTACTCCTGCTCCCCATATCGGTGGGAGGGGCATGCCCTCCAATGGTGAAATGTCACACACCCCATATGTCGAAACCAACAAGTGGTATTTTCTTTAGATATATTGTCCCCACCTTCTGCCTTCTACCCTCTTTCCTCATTTTTCTTTTCTTTGCCACCGTTTGCATCCCGTTGCTCCAAAACATAAGAGGTGCTGAAATCTGCATAGAGCGGGAAAGAGAATTCCACAGCCACAGGAAATCCCAAGCAAGGAAAAAAAGGCAACAACTCTACTCATGTGTGCACTTGTGTCACTTTTCATGTTTGCAGACAAAACTTGGCATCAAAGTTCAGTTCAACTCCAAGATTCAGAACATCCACTCTGTGCCGAACGCCACGGCCCATGACGGTCATGTGTTTAATATGGAAGACCAGGATGGGCAAAAGTACATCTGTAGGTAGGTATATCATATAGCACATCTGTAGGTAGGTATATCATATAGCACATCTGTAGGTAGGTATATCATATAGCACATCTGTAGGTAGGTATATCATATAGCACATCTGTAAGTACGTAAAACTTACATGGTGTGCCTGTTGTGACCAGTGGCCAGTGGTGGTGGTGGTGGTGTTGTTGGCAATCATGATTTTCTTCTTCGTCGTCTCCTCCTCCTCCTTCTCCTTCTCCTTCTCCTCCTCCTCCTCCTCCTCCTCCTCCTCCTCCTCCTCCTCCTCCTCCTCCTCCTCCTCCTTGTCACATATATATGTAACTCTGATGTGGACACAGTAATGTAATTTTTATGGGCCAATGGCTCATAAAAACTGAGGAAAATTAATGAATTCATTCCTTCATTCATTCCTTGATTTTTTATTGTTCTCCTTCTCCTCCTCCTATGCTTAGTAGCATGAGAAGAATGGGATGAGAGATATAGACAGAGTGGGGGAAAGAGAAAGACATAGAATTGCTCAGGTGAGAGAAAGAGAGAGAGAGAGAGAGAGAGATTTGAACTGCCATTTTTGTGTAGAGCCCTGCAGGCACAAAGGAATTTTCCTTCTCTGATGGATCAATAAAAGGAATTATAATAATTATCTTATCTTTCTTGAACTTTCTTAGCTCACGTTACTTGTGCTTTCACTCAAGTAACCTGAGATAACAAGGTAACAAATAACAAGTACAAGAAGTGTATCATTAAACTTGTCATCTCACCCACGCGTCATGCCTTCAAGGCACAAACCGATCCGATGTCTTTATAAATAAGTTTCTTTTAACAGTCTTGACCTTGTTTCCCCCCAACAGGACATTGATTGTTGCGACTGGGCTTGCTACACCCAACATCCCACAGATGAAAGGCATCGAGCTGGCTCAAGGCTATGAAACTATGTCCATTGATCCGGATGACTATGAAGGCAAAACTGTGCTTATTTTAGGTATCATTTCATGGTTTCTTTCTTCTTCCCTATAGGAGTTTGAGATTAAGAAAAAAAATATTATGACAATTTGCTGCTAATAGATCGATTGTGTTATGAAATATTGAAACATGTGGTGTAGCTTGTCTTTTTTATTTCTCTGTAGCTATCTAGTATAATGATTTTATACTTTGTATTACCACATATTAATAATATTATCCCAGTTACCTTTCTCTTCACCTGCAATTTATGACGATAACATAAGATAACATAAGATGTGATCAACACAGAAGCACACCCAGACACACTTACACATACACGTACTTATAAACATGCATGCCTACACACATATGCAAAAGATACTGTACACAAAGTGTACAAATACTTTACCACAATTTCAGCATACTGACGTTATAGACTTGGTGTAGTGACAGACTAGCAATTTTCTAATAGTTTCGGTGTCTCAAAAACAATTAGTAGACTATACTCGTATATTGTATTTTAATTTTAAAAAAATAAAAAAAATGTTGTTTTGTTCTGCTCAAGCTTCAGACTTTATTACTGATTTCAATTATAATTTATTTCAGGCTAAAAAAAATTTGTCTCGATCTCAACTGTGTGCTTTGCTGGCGTAATCAATGAAACAAACCAGGGTTTGCATGCTATTACAGGCGGCATTTTGAAATATTTAACTTTTCATTCTCAACTCTTATGTTTTTTAACTTCTAGCTTTCACTATAAAAGTGGCTTTCAGATCAAGTGCTTATAAGTGCGTTTCTGAAAAATTGGAAAAATTGTGCTTCGGGATGAGAAGTTTTGGGGGATTGGGAGAAGTCACAAGCGTAGGTTCCAACAGTGGCAGTGGGCTTGGTGTCTGAGAAAAGTATACTGGAAAGATCGACAGGGAGAAGGATATAGGTACCATTATTACAATAGAGACAAAATTAATATTATCCCTTGCAACGTTCAAGGATTTGCACTAGTAAGTAGAGAAAAAGTATCAGACTATCAACTTTTCCTTCCCAGGCCGAGGTAACTCAGCTTTCGAAGTGGCCAACAGTATTTATGGAGCCACCAACCTCATCCATATGGTGGCCAGGTCCCGTGTACGTCTGGCCTGGGCCACACATTATGTGGGGGACTTACGGTATGACATTTCAGCACATTATTTTTACAGATTAAAGATATTGCAGTAATGACTTTGTTGTCTATTTTTTCAGAATACATTTATTGTAAAGACTACCTTTGGGTAGTCCATCAACTTTCAATTTGAAATACTTTTGTTTTTGTTATGACCAAATCAAATTACTTCTTCTGAGGTCAATAAATATTGTCATTGTCCATTAAAAATTAAATGAAATTTAGGAGAACATCAAGTCTATTACATGGGCCTAACCTATAAAATTTTACTGTGGATACTCGTAACTTAAGAGCTTTATGCTCTTTATAATATATCATTCCTTGAGTTGACCAAAGCTATCCTGAAATTATGTCAACTTCCCTAGAAGCATTTGATGCATAATCAATAAATATATATTTTTATTTAGTCTTGTTTTGCCATTACTAATTGAATCGTATGCACGTCCCCTGTCAGAGCTGTGAACAACGAGCTCTTGGACACGTATCAGCTCAAATCCCTGGATGGATTGCTGGAGTCTTCTCTGAACCACATGGTGCTAGTCAAGCGAGACGATAAGATTCACTTCACATACAAATCCAATGACTTCACTCCAGATCGCTTTGATAACATTGCCCTCCGAGAGCCTTACGATGTCGTCATCAGGGCTCTGGGATTCACTTTTGATGACACAGTTTTTAAGTGAGTAGCCTACATATATTATGGTGTTCCTTTCGGTCGATCAGTCTTCAATTTGAAATTGACGGCTTGGGGCAGCAAGTTCACAAGCTCCAATTTTTTTTTTATAATAATCCGTTTTTTGGTTAATGTCGATATCAAAGTAATCACACATGCAAAATATAAGGTCCCTATGACTAATAGAACTGAAGTTGCAACATATCAACAGGGCGTCATTGCTACGGTCACTATTGTGGAAATGATAAGGTTTTTTAGCTCTCCTGTAAAATTGCGGAATGACGCTTGTCGACTTGTTGCCCCCAGCCGTCAAAATGCTTTTGTTTTGTAGTGGTCAAACGAAACTGACTCTCATGAGATGTATAAACATTGTCATTATCAATTATTCAAAGGTGTCAGATAGTGGATTAGATGGGAATTTGGGTGTAGTTGGCCTCCGTAAAAAATACAATTAATTGTAGAAATAGTATTGTTACAGCATTTAACATGTTTATTATCTAATTAGTACTTTCTGTGAACCCATATCATATGTGAAACAAATACAAGCACACTTGTTCTATTTTCAGTCACACTGCTGTCAGCAGGGGAAAATTCCGTGCCAAAAAGTATCCAGCCATCCACCACAACTATGAGTCTGTGGATAAGTCTGGCATGTTCTATGCAGGGACAGCTTCCCACTCTCTGGACTTCAGGAAATCTGCCGGAGGTTTTATTCATGGATTCAGATACACTGGTCAGTACATCTACACAGCTGGCAAGGAGTTTCAAGAGAATGATGATTGAATACGAAATGTTACCTAAATATACATGTTGACAAATGTTGTTGCCTGGAATAGGCGTTCTAATTTTGCGAGTCAGTCAAGTATCAAGTGTATGGCCAGTAGGCCTACCAGTAATTCTATTTTTCATTTATATAGTGGCTACAAATTACATAATTTTATAAAAGATAAACTAGTTTCCTTTACTAAAATTTGTTTTTTTATAAGTAGCTGAGTAATCAGTGTTCAGTAACATTAGTCTCTCTCCTTCAAAGGTTATGTGTAGGCCTATGGTCTTTTTAACATTGAGGGTAAAAAACTTCTTTTAAAAGTCTACGTACTGTTTAGTCTCAGCAAATATGACTTTACTCCATGTTTTCACACTAAATCTTTTAAACAAATCTTAATGAATTGTTCCCTTTCCCGGTGTGTATCCAGCTCGTGCCTTACACAGACTGTTGGAGTGGCGTTACGAGGGAGCACGCTGGCCCTCCATCACTGTACCCCGCAGTCAGCTCCTAAACGTCATTGTGAAACGAGTGAATGAGGCCTCAGGCCCATATCAAATGTTTCAGGTAAGCCCATTTACATATAACAGTCTCAACCTAAATAAAAGATGGTTGGAAGGGCTTATAAGCATGCATTTACATGGAGCGTTTTGGTACATGAAACTGATAAAAATGTTACTGTAATGATAATAGAAAAATACACCCGCATATGACAAAAGTGTATGTTTGAGAGGAGTGTGTCTTTTGTGTGGTGGCATTTTGATGGAGGCTACTTTAGTAGGGGAAGAAAATGTAGAATGCATCAAGTAAAGGGTAGAGGCAGGGACATTTGTTTTTAGGCTGTGTTTTAACTTGTTTGTAGCTGGTTTGAAATGCCTATAAAATGGGACAATATTTCATAAGGACTATAAAGTGATGGCACGAGCCAATAGACTCCTGGCCGGATAAAAATGAATATTATCTTATCAAAGAACTGCATAGCACTGTTCTGGTTTTCAGTCATTACCGTTGCATTCACTAATATCATTAAATAAATTGTGATGATGATCAACTGGTTTGAGTCAGTTTATATCTTACCTCCTGCTATAATAGATAGTGAGCTCTTAGTGCATGGGTGTTTGTTTTTTTCCCGGGTTTTTTCCTTCTTGTCTTTTTTCCTAGAGAAGTGGAGGGACGCAGTTGGTAATAAAATATAATGGGACTCTGGTTATGACGAGGTTGTTGCAATGAGAGAAAATAAAAAAAACCATCCTTCTTCGTCTTTGCTAAAATACGCTGGATAAAGAAACCTCAGATTTAACAAAGACAACAAGCGATCTCATTATATCCAAGTTTTGCTGTAAATAGATAGCCTTTTTGCTTTTTGACTACCATGATAGCATTTCAAATAATTCACTTGTATTTTTCAGATGCTGGGAGACATAGCAATATTTTCAGAGTAAGTTTTGCTATTTGTTTTGTTAACCGTTAAATATAGTAATAATGTTATAGTGGTAGTGATGGTAAATACCATCATGACAAAGATGCATTCCTGCATGAGAACCAAAAAGTAACTTGTTTGATTACCAAGACACAGTCGGATATTTCAGTTTCACTTTCAAGGTATCGATGTTACAGTCATACATTACAGGACTGTAATTGAAATTGTTTTAAGATGTTTTTTCTTTACAGATTTTTCTACCACATTGATATGCTAAACAAAACACAATGTTCACACTTTTACTGTGTTTGCTCATTTGTATTTCTTTTATCTTTACGCAATGCAAAAGTTCTATTTTCAATTCCATAAGTCCGCTCTCTATGATAGAATTTGTTTGTTATCATTTCATCGTTTTTCCTATCTATTAAAGGGACCGAGCATACTAAGAATGTACATAGAATTCAATTTTATTTTTTTTCTGGCTTTAGAGTTATAAATCCTAGGAGTTCTTCAAAATTTTGTCATATTTTATGCTTTGAGGCACAGATTGCTGGGTTCTGGCTCAAAAGCTGAGGATTTTCTTTCGCTGTGTCCATCCCTGTTATTCAACTTTCTTGTTATTCAAGGAATTCTTTTTTTACACACAATCTTTTACATGACATTTCTTTAGAGACGGCCAGTCTGTGACGTACATAGAGGAGTTCCCAGTCCACCTCATCCACGAGCTGCCACAACGTACAGGCTTTGAGGTCAATGCACTGCTCGCTGTTGTCTTGGAGTATGGGCAGAACTTCTCTGGTCCAGGCAATGATATCTTCCGCAGTGACCGAGCCACGGGGGAACCCTCAGAGGCCCACACCTCCAACTTCCTGCATCCTGTACTGTATTACTATGAGAGTTTGCCCACAGGTTGGTTAAGATGAAAGTGTTGCAGGGACCATTGTTGTTGTTGTTGTTGTTGATCGGGGACTTATATGGGTTTTTCACCCTTCAAGTAGTCTGGGAGTGGAGAGCTTTAAAATTGGCCCCTTGTTACTGCAAGAGTGCAATGCTATAAAAGACCTCTCCGGGCCAGGTGACTGCTAAGTGCAATGCAGTCACTGAGCAATTTACTGCCACTATCGATACAACACTTGGACGACTTATACGAATTATTCATCTTTCAAGTTATGGCAGCCTAGCTCTGTACACAGGGAGTGGAGAGCCTTAAAATTAGTCCCTTGTAACTGCAAGAGTGCAATGCAGTCTCAAGACCTCTCCGGACGAGATGACTGCTAAATGCAATGCAGTCACTGAATCATTTACTGCCACTATCGATACAACATTTTGGACATGATGGTTGCAGCCATTGACTCCAAGACAGAACCATGTGTATGTCACATCATTTTAATGTTGCCTTGGTCCAGTAACTTTGGTGAAATAATTCAACAAGTTTGCCACAGCGGGCTTAGCAGGAAATGTAAACCTGGTAATTAAAGCAAAGCAAAGGTTAAGATAACTTCTAAAGAATATAAGTTTTTCTTGTTTGAGAATTTTTATGATTTTAATCTTACAAAGCAGAGTATGCACTTTTTGGATGTTGATGAATGCTTTGATGTTATATGCTGCTTCTTATTCTTCCTTAGTGTTACTTTGCCCTGATCTGCTTGAATTTTCCTTGTTGTGTTGAGACTGTCTTAAAACCTCAAGACAGCTTTCATAGTATATTTCCTGGCACTGACATAACTTTAAGTAGTTTTGAAAGTAGCCTATGTTGATAGATATTAACAAAACAAGAACAGTGAAAAGCAATAAATCTTAGTTGTCATCTTTTAGATGTTTGAATATCATCAAGGTGAAAGGACCTTCTACATTCTACCTGACTGAGTCAATATGATCCTAGACATTTGGGGTTTATATCTCACTTCATACTGTTTCTCTTTTTTTCTCTTAAATTTAGACTAATGGTCTCTCTGTGGCTTGAATCAATTTCTATTTTTGGATAAAGTGCTGTTTGGGGCTAAGCTTTATTTATTGCAAAGTTATAGAAGTTACCTGTTTTGTTTCTTTTTTTCATTCACAGAGGAAATGATGCACTCTAGGGAAAAGAAGGCAACTCTCCCTCGACCTGATGCCCTTCACCACGTAGTGGAAGATTTCACTACGCAGTTCACGGCACAACACAGCCACATTCTGCCTCTGCGACGATTTCTGGAGAGCATCATGCAGAAAGATCTTCGCTCATTCTTCTCTGAATCCTGCTTCCAGCTCTCCATGACACACTCACAGTTGCCTGAAATGTGCGGCTCCGGCTACATGGCTGGCCACGGAGTTCTGGGGAACCAAGACTTGCTGCAGTCAGCGTCGTCATCTGGAATGTTGGACATTTTGTAACACTCAGCCCTGTCAATCTGGGGCTGGGATGTTGAACGTATTGCTACACTTGCCTAGCTGAAGCCTTGTCGGCCTGGAATGTTGAATGTGGTATATCATTCAGCCTTGTAATACTGTTGGGGTGTTGAATGCTGAGCATGTTGTCATGTTCAAATGGTACCTCTGGTGGAGTCTGGAGTGATGAATATGTCATAACATTTAGCCATGGAACACTGTGGGGTCTTGAAAAGTGAATGTTTTAACACTGAGCATTTCAAACACTGTGAGGATCGAGGATGGTGAATGTGTTGTAACATTCAGCCTTGTAGCACTGTTGAGTCTTTGAATGTTGAACATATTGTAGGATTCAGCCTTGTTACATTATAGGGGTTTGAAATTATCAACTTAACATTAGGCATGGTAGTTGTCAGATTCTTGAAGTTTAAATGTTTTGTAACATTCAGCATTCTACCAGCGTGAGGTATTGATAGTTGAATGAGTTGTTACACCCCCTGGGGTTTGAAATGTTCCACAAGTTGTAACATTCAATCTTGTAACACTCTGGGAAACTCGAATGTTTAGTGTGTTGGGCCACTCTGGAAGTGAAGAAAGTTGAATGCTTCGTAACCTTCAGCTCCATAGCACTTTGGTATCTGGAAAGTTTCACATGTTGTAACACTCTGGAGGTCATGGATATTGAATATGTCGAAGCATTTGTCTCCCTAGAACTCCTGGGTGATGAGCTGTGTGACCTCTGCGATGAGCTGTGTGACCACTGTGATGAGTGAACGTGTCTTGCCCTGGGCGTTTATAAAGCCCTTGATTTTGCCAAGGGCAATTTGCCCATTTTAAAGTGTCCCATACTTATATTGAATCATCATAAAATATGTGGAATCATAGAAAGAGAAGGAGAGAGAGAGAGTGAGTGTGTATGCACCTGTATGATACTTTGTGTATTGTGTATGTGTGTTTGTGTGTGTGCTTGTGTGTGTGTGTGTGTGTGTGTGTGTGTGTGTGTGTGTGTGTGTGTGTGTGTGTGTGTGTGTGTGTGTGTGTTTTTGAACAGACTGCTCAGGATTGAGCACCTAGGCTTCTTGGACTTGAATGAAAAGTTTTGGAGGTCCTTTGAATTCAAACATTATAGACTCCTTGGTGATTCTAAAATCAAAAGAGCAGGCCTATACAATATGGTCAGTATAAACGAAGAAGAAAACCTTTGAAAGCAAAATGTTTCTGCAAGACAGTAAAGAGATAACCATACATTCTATGCTTATAAAACGGCCAAGTACCTAAAATGATGTACATTGAAACAATGAAATTCAAAGAATGGATTTTAATTTTTTCATAAAGATCTTTGTATGCGTTTTTCCTTTAGAGTAACAGTTAAAATCTTTTGAATGTGGAGTATGGTTCCTGTTAGTCACTGCCTTTGGTATACCAGTGCACTTTTCTGATGCTATGACCTTGCTCAGATTACCCCTCTTCAGATCTTTTTTTTCCATGAGCATTTGATAACCCAGACAAATTCATAAACGGCAGTGCAGAAACAACTTTCATTTCTATCTGCAGTAGCTTTTGAGCTATTTGAAGGAAGAATCAATCAATATAGGAAAAAACAATTTATATTTCAACTCTTTACTTGAGTTTTGGTTGAGCGTGAGATGTGATATTACACAATATGTACTGGTTGATTATTTTGATTTGTTTGATTGATTTCATGACTGTTGTAAATATGTCTGTGAGTTTACCGTTATAAACCACAATCTGAGGCAAGCTTTATGTGATGGTTTTGAAACTTATTTGGGAGTGTATGCCCAAAATGTATATTTACTTTTTATGCCTTGTAGGCCTTGATTCCACATGGATTCTACTTAATATGAACCATGAGTTGTTGTTTTGAAGGTATACATGTCTGAGCTCATATTTTCATGGAAGGGACCATTATATTTTTTTGTTCTGTACATATTATTACTGCAATGATCTTTTCTTTCTTATTCCTTACTTTACTGAAATACTTTATGGAACAAATCACCAGACTTCCACATTTAAAAGCATTTAAGCTCTTCTTCTCTTTCTTCTATATATAAACCTTCCTTCACCAACCCATCCACCTTCCTAGAAGCTCCTACGAGATGCAGTGCTTTGTTTCAAAAGCCCTGAGTATAGTATAGCGTTATCAACCTTGTTATATAGTTACCAAAGATACTGATTCCATTTCTGATCCATTCCAACATTTCATTATTTTTCTTTAACCAGCCATTTTCCAAACCTCAGATCTGAAAGTGGTGAGACCAAAGAAATTGTAAGATGCATTTAATTATTCAAATACTTCTTTAAAACGAGATTGAGAATTCGCTTTTACCAAGTTAAAGTTCTGAAAGGCTATGACATTTATACAAACAGCTCTGCCTGTGCAACTCTGAAACATGTTTGAATGAAATATCAGTGGCCTTGTATGCAACATTAAGTTCCAACACATTTGTAGCCTGACCTTGAAACATTCAGTCTTCAAAAAGAGATAATCAACCGAAAACATGTGGTTTGGGGGGGGGGGGGGGGGGGGGGGGGGGGGGGGGGGGGGGGGGGGGGGGGGGGGGGGGGGGGGGGGGG